>JBAMHT010091180.1:0-11597 GCA_037177075.1 Craterocephalus fluviatilis | reverse complement strand
CACACACACACATTCACACGGTGGAACACGGTGCACACACACATTCACACGGTGGAACACGGTGCACACACACACACACACACACAAATCCGGAACACTAACACACACAAACCTGGAACACTAACACACACACACACACACACAGAGCACTAACACGCACGTACTAACTCACACTACACTTTTCCAAACCCCATGGAGCCCCTCAGTGCCAGAGACATGAGGTCTCTGAAATCAGTCTCTGATTCAAGGCCCCTGGGGAGGGACAGGGACAGGCTGCAAGTTGAAGAAAATGGTATTCTTCTTGTTCCCTGCTCCTGGTCATAGAACTCGATTGAGCAGGGATGAGGAAAACCAAGGGGAGGGGCACAGTCTGCCCCAGTAATGAATACCAACACCTCCTCAAATGAGATGTCGACTTCACCTTCTGCAAACATAAATTAAATTAAAATAAAATAATCATCAAGCATTGTCTTTTCTAATTTTCAATGTATCCGTTATTCCCCATCATTACGTTAATGGTGTTTATACTGCATTTTACATACTGACCACATCATAAAATTGAAAAAAAGACTGATGTATAGCTACATTAACCCACATTAAGTGTCCATGACAACTGTTGCATATGGACATTATGTATAATTGCAAGGAATACCTGGTCAGTCTGGATTAAGTCAAAAACACAAATTACCTTCTCTTATTCCTTTTCAAAGACTAATGAATGCTACATCTCACAATTAACCCCCTCCTTATTTTACTGTGGTCAAGATGCAATTCTCAGGTATCACATATCACACACCTTCAATGGCCACCAGCCAGTCCTCAAAGAGGAACATGGTGCTCTCCTCCAGCTCCCTTTTATTGCTGCCTGGAGGACTCCATGAAGTCTGCAGCATAGACTTCAGGCGCTGCCGGGTCAGTTTCTCTCCCGTACTTGTGAATAGTGGGAGGAACTGGATCCAGTGGTTCCTCACGAGGTCCCAGAGCTGGCCGCATGAATTCATACCAGCGATGAATTGCTGGACCATGCTCGCAACTCTGTTGAAGAAATGATTAATCAGTTACTATAATAATGCCAAAAATTGAAACTGTACATTACTGCATATACATACAAACTGCTTAGTCTAAAACGCCTATGAAATATCAAAACATGCCTTTTCTCTTTGTAGAACTAACATTTTAATACAAGAATGCCGCACCAACTAACCCTGTTGGTGTGGTAGATACTGGATATCTAACGCTCTTTCTTACCGATGAAAGATGAAGTGAGCCACAACCTGGGAGAATATGTTCTGAATTTCGGATACTGTGGCTGTGTAAATTGTTGGGACACCACAGCTAGCAATCCAGTCTCCGTCTGACATCTTGAGGTTTGCCAGGTCCTCCTCACTGCTGCAACTCTTGATCTTTACAAAAGATAAATTGATATTTGTAAAAATGTTTATTGCATATTGTAGATACAACATGAGAATTAGGAATGTTTTTGATCACACCTGAAGATATACATAGTGTTACCTTTTTTATGCGTTGCAGGGACTCCTCATCAATAGGGAGCAGCTCCAGATCAAAAGATGATAGGTCTGCTCCCTGGGTGCACATCAGTGAAAAGAGACACTGATTCAAGCACCTCAGGCCTGGTCCATTATGAATTATGGACCAGGCCGTCAGTTTCCCTGCTGTATAATATTTGTTTGAGTGGAGTGCTTGGAGGTCATAAGTGAAAAAAAGATCCCCAGGCCTCCCCTCAAAGACTCCCATGGAGCCCTGGACATCAATCATGAGCAACCTGTCAAACCCCAAAAAATCAGGGAAATTAGATTTGGATTGCATATAAATATACATATTGCATATCTCACTCTGACCAAATAGTTTGCAATGCCAAAGCCAAACAGTTGTTACTTACCTAAAGAACTCCCTTAGAGGTCCCCCATAATCATCAGCCATTTCTGACACAAATTCTACTCGAGGTAGTTTATGCCAGGCAAAATATGTTTTGGCCAGGGCGGCACAGGCACTTTTTAAGACGTGCCTCCTCCTCACGATGACGGTCAATGGGCTGCTGTCGTCCACACTGTCCCCTCTGAAAGTGTCCAATATAGACCTGAGATCCATATCATCCTAAAGTAGAATCCAGAAATTGGTAAGCATATGACTTACATAATTTCACAAAATTGATTAACAAAGCATGTGCTTACATCAGAATCCGTCCGTTCAGGAGAATGAAGGAGGACTTCCTCCTCTATGTCTGATCCGGATGATATGTAGAAGTCATCACTAACAGAGGTAAACAACACTCATTAAATATAATGGACGACTGAATGCATTTTGTGTAGTCAATACATGACTAAAGACTTAATTTTTGTATACAGCATTAGAAAATAATAACTACTTGCCTCGGCACAGTCACAGGCACATCTGCAGGGATCGCGACAGGATCATTTGTAGGTGGGACAGTTTCATTTGCAGATGAGACAAGCAATGTATCCACGGGGACATGGCTAAGAAACAAAAAGAGAATAGAAAATAAACCAACTGTTGTGAATTAAGAGCTCACAAAAGGGCTTGAAAAAATATAACAAGAAAAGTAAGGATTTAAAAGAAAACAAAACCAGAAGAGCACAGAATCATAACACAAGAAAATAAGATCACAATCACAGGATTATGGTCCAAATACTGCTATCTTGAAAAACATGTGACTTACCTCACTGACACCCTAGCCTGCAATTCTGGGGAGCCGGGGGATGATTCATCGTAAGGGACATGACTAAGAAAGAAACAAAGACAATATAAGCCAAAGTTATGTGGTTGTGGGGTTACTGATAAACAATATCAAGGAGTAAAGAGTCTGAATATCAATTCATTAACAGCGACCAATCAAAAATACTAAATGAGCCACAACGAGAAAAGTTCACTTACTTCATTGTGGGTTCCTCAGAAGTTGAATTCTAAGGGAAATAAACAGCAGCATTTAAAAACATTGTCTTCTTTTTCTCTACAGTTACAAACCTTGCTCTGGCCTGTGAAAACATGGAAATCCTAAAACCATATACCATATCTAAAAGAAAGTCACATCAACTACTTCTGTAATAGATTTTATAGTCCTGTTGCCAATCCATGGTAGCATGTGCGACTACATAAACAGCTTAATAAAGTGAAAATAATTAATCTATGTACATTAGTTGTGTGTGACATTGTTGTTGTTTGTTATCTATCAGCATTGCGCTGTTGGACTGATGTTCTGAGATGTAATCTATGTCCTGTCCTAAATGTGGGCTTCCCGGGTTATGCTGTCCACAAGGGTCCGACTACCACTACTACTGTCATTTAGCAGACGCTTTTATCCAAAGCGAACTTACATTGGAGAGAACGTCACAAGTATAAAATCAAATAGTGGGATACAGCATGAACAGGTACTACTAGAGTCCTGCTGGCTGTAGATGTAGTTACGTCGAGTTCTAAGAACATGATCAGTGCTTTTTTTGTGTGTGGTTTGTATGTGTGTGCGTGTGGTATGTGCGTGTGTGTGTGTGAGTGCAAAAGTCTCCAACAAGTCCTATGTAAGACCCCAGGTTTAAAAAAAGCAAAGTTCTCCTTTAAGGAGTCCCAGTCCTACTAGAGTCCTACAGACTATGTATTTACATTAGTAGGGTTACACAGTACAAACTAACAGGCCCGGTACGGCTGAGGAGAGCTCTCTCTCCTTCTTTCCCCAGTATTTTCTAGCACACTGACTCCTCCTTTCCAGACCTCATTACCATTGGCTTATTGTTATTTTTCCACAACATCTATATTTAAATACTTCCATGCTGCCATATCATCCACCCTTACTTAAATATGTTATATAGGCAGAGCTGCTACCCCACAACTTTTAAATGTTTTACTTCTCAACACAGCTGAATCGTAAAAATGTCTCCTTAGCAGCCTGCAGAGCTCAATGGATTCACATGAGCTAATTCATCCATATGATTCAGGTGTGCTGGAGAAGGAATAGATCTGAAAGTAGCAGGGTATCAGCTCTGGAGGACCAGATATGTGCACCTCTGTATATAGCTTACCATTGGCCGAAGATACAAATTGGATCGTTGCAGTGCTCTTCTGGCATGTATATCCATTGGGCACTGCTCCACGATGGGGACCACCTCCCGTTGCCCATTCACCCGGCAAAGTTCAAATTCGCCGGGCACCCCAGGAACATTTTCCTGAAGTACCTGACGAAATTGTTGACCTGTTAGGTCCAGGGCCACCACCACCCTGATAGGTCCTGTGGCATCTACGAACAGACGAAGACATGTTGCAGTACTTCAACAGTGAGAGAGGTGTTTTACTGATGAAATGAACAATTTAATTGCTGCATACATACTGCTGAAATGATTTCCCAATAGGTGGCACGCATGTCTTTCACTTATTTACAGTTTAACTATGGCTTATATCATAAATTCATTTATTTAGTTCATTATTTTTTTTTGATTATTTATGTAATATTATGTATATTATTTTTTATTGTTTACATATCGATTCTGTACATTTTTAAAAAATAATTTGATGAGTTGAGGAGCATTAGTTGAAAAACTAGGTTGTTCCTATCAAACATAGCCTACCTGTCAAGTTCAGATATGAAAATAAGGGAAATTTATCAGCAACCACCATGAGCCATTCTACCGCCTTGACCAAACTTCAGTTTTCCCTACATTATGTAAGAAATGTGTTGCCTACAAGAAAATTGAAATAAATATATTAACTATAATAAGTCAGATTGGATTCTGATAATGTTTTTTGACACTGAGATGCTGTCAGGATTCCAACGTTAGCCTACAGTATAAAACAAATGCACAAAAAATTATATCAAGCTCATTCATGTATTTTCCATATTCTAAGCTTAGCTTCATATGTTTTTTATTACACAGTAGGATACTTGTCTCTAAGTCACTTACATTTTATTTTCATTACATTACATTACTTAAACAGATAAAGTGCTAGGCTGATCTTAATTTAGGGATATTCATAAGGTATGTGGTAGGCTGCTGGAAATGCTGTTTAATGTCAGCAGAGCTACACCACTAACTTTGTCTGGCTGATTTCAAGTGGTATAGTGCCATCTACTGGCGTACTATTGTTAGGCTACTACAATACATTTGTATGCAGCGGAGTATCAGCTTCCAGCTGTCGGGGAATTTACGGGAAAACACAAATACGGGAGATTGGCGGGAAATAGGGTTGTACGGTACGGTCGTTTCCCGGCCAAAACGGCAGACTTGACCCAATAACAGGCATGCTATAGAAAACAAGGACGCTAGGGACCGTTTAGGAACAGTTTGCCTTGCAGTACAACATGAGCGAAGCTTCGATTCACCAAACAGATTTTTTTAGAAGCTTGTAAGGGTTCTAATGATTGTTTGTCAATCTCACAGTAAACATCTGTGAATTCTGGCTACGACAGAAATTTCAATAGCCTACATATAGGCCTAATAAGTCATAACATTCACAAACAGCGGCCATCAATAGTCACAATATGTTTTCAACAAGTTTTTATCAGTTGATCGCTGCCTGTCAAGAATACAAATGAACATCCAAGCCAATTCTATGGCGAAGAGCAACAAAACCACTTACCGTTTCTGGACCGTAAAGAGGACACATTGGAGCTCCTCAGCACAGATACTTTAAAAGTAATCTGTCGAGGCCTCCTCGGGCCTCGGCTCCTGCGGTGCACTGGCCTGTTACCCCCCTCCTGCCTGAAGACCTGCAGTCTATATGAAAAACATAAGAAAAATGTAAAAGTATTTGGACACATAGCAGGTTCTGATCAATTGTCGATTTGTCTCATAACTCTTATTTATCCTTAGTCTTCTCTGGTGCCGTAGGCAAATTTTGCAAGCATTTACATCCACTTCTAAATAAATGTGTTTTTAAAGATAAAGCACTTTTATATTTAACGGGTTGCCATTAAAACAATGCATTTGTGAGGATGTTTTACTATTTTTGTGCAATATGAAATATGCTAGCGGAAAATTAACATTATATAAAATAAAAGCTCACCTTTCTATTACAGAAGACCCCTCATTTTCCTCTTGAGTTAATATTCGGCTGAACTGGGCATTCAGCCGATCTCTCAGGTCGCTGATCCTGCTTCTAAATCTTCCTCGTCTTTCACGGTCGGACATGATTTCAGATTAAAACCCGCCCAAAACCTTGATATAGACCGGCAGAAATTCAAAATTTGGCGGGTGTCATGCGCAATGCCATTAATTTTAAAAACCATTAAATAAAATATATTATTACATTTTTAGTAGATTATGTGTGCATAAGCAAGCAAAAAATACCATGTGAAACGAATATTGTATCTTCAATTTGGCAATTCTTGCTTAATTTCCTCAGACTCGCAGGGATCTCTGGGGGAATGGGCGTTGATGTTCTTGAGCATTTTGTAGTTGTTTGGAGCTTCATTACATCTTTATTTCATTTAGCTATAACTTTAGTTGTGTTTAGTATATCATAAAACTGTTAGTGTTGGCGTGTAGCCTAGCTTCTGATTTTTAATTTGATATTCAGCATGACTTTAATATCCGACATTAATGCATCGTTTATGACTGTTATTCACTAGTAATAATCAAAAAGACCCTGATTAGGGTCCTCTCGGGCTTAAGTTAATTTCTGCAAAGCTGTCGAGTGATGTAGGCTTATTAGGCTACGTTTTTTTGTTGTTGTTGTTTTTTTTAATTTTATGGAGATGCAGAGCACATCATCAAAGCAACCACCAGAAAGGTGTGTCTCGCTCTAAACCGTTTCTTTTCCTGATCAACAAACGTCCCACAGATAGAATACGAGGAGCATATACTTCTCAGAAAGCCAGGATGGTTGAGCCATCAGGGATCTCTGCTTCATTAGTTCACCTTTGGCTGGCTGTAGAGAGGGAAAGAAAAACCAATAATTCTCTGCAGATTGCAATTATGGTGTTTAATGAAACTCACTTTTTTAATTTGTTCCGCTGAATTTGATGTTAACCTCACCTCTTTGATTCATAAACCATTAAGAAAGACGGAAAGTGCACGTCATACCTTGATGTTGGGGCAAAAAAAAGCCGTAACAGGTCTCGTTCCATCAGTTTTAGCGCGTTAACCATTCAGCCAAGCTTGGTATAGAAATACAGAGGTAATAGAGGATACTCAATCTTATTTTGATACGAAGTATATGTTGGTAGTATAGAATACCTGCGCAGATTAGTTAAATTGTTAGACATGTCCAGAGTGACACTGGATTATATATACATATATTATATCTATATCTGTCTATATATATATATAAATATATATATAAATTGCATTTTCAACAGCTGAAAATCGTTTGTCAGGTGACGTAGCACTTCCACTAATTCGCAATGTATCGTGGTCCTGAGAGTAACCGGGTGAAAAACACTGGTTGTCTTGACGTATGTGCTTGCTGAGCAAGGCACTTTACTAGGAAATGGTACACTCTTGTGATCCCAGAAAACTCTCAGAGAAACTCTGAGCAAGGAATTTCCTCCGAGAGTCTTTTTGATGGATCTGTTGGTTTCCTTACATAGGCTATTTGTTATTGATTGGCTAGTGTGAGTGTATATATGGATGAATGGCAATCAAATTGGCTTAACTGATTGTCAGTGAAGCACCTTGAGATGACTTTGTAATTAATTAGCGCTATACAAAAAAAGTTGAATTGAATTGAATTGACAGAAATTCTTATCTTAGTGAGGAGGTGTGGTGGAACCTGTTGTTAGGTATGAGTCATCAACTCAAGAGCTGTGATTGCCTGATTGAGAACTGGTTGATAGCGAGGCATTGCATTTTAACAAAATTGGGCCAAAATTAAGCCCTGACTGATCAACCCAATGCTCCAGTCCTATGAAGACTATGTGATTGTAAACTATAATCCACATAAAATGATAAAATTAATAGCAGGATGGATACTAGGAACACTCCCACATGATTCCACAAAATGTGTCTAAACCAAGGCAAACTTCACATGGTAAAAGATTTAGGCAAAGCAAGTTTATTACAATTCATGCACATGACAATTCAAGGAGTTTAACATAAATTCTGGTGACATTTATATATTTTCTTGAGCCCAGCAATATTTTTATTGGCCCCCTCTACTAATATTTCAACCTCAATTGACTCGAAATACATTTTCTGTTTGGGGTTTCCTTGCTCTCCGGATCCTTCCATGACAGAGCAAACAGTGCCGCCACATCCTCATTCAAAAACTGCTCTTTACGCAGCAAATAACAGGCGCAATCTTAATAGATCAGGCGCTGACCGTGGAAACATAACCAGAGAAAAACTGCAAAGCAAAAGTTGAACTGTGCAGCACTTGTGCCCTAGTCATAGATCAGCCCTTTAAGCTCAAGTCAGCCAAAAATGTGAGCCTACCGGATTGATAAAGTGTTGAATAGAAGTATAAGGAATACAAGTCTTTGTATAATACAATGAAAACTGTGGCTGCAACGTGTAGCCTACAAGAAAGCGCCAAGTAGCACCTTTGTGAAAGTAATGATTAAATACAGTGGTGAATCCGGATGGTTTTAATACAGGTATGACTGACAATAGTAGCATTTGAGTGACATTAAAGCTGTCTTAAACAACTGTCTACAATTCACATTACTGTTAAACTTATTGTCAAACTGTCCATAAAGTGCTGGTGTGAGGGCATTGACTGTTTTTCATTTTGTTGGCTCTGGATTGGATCAGTCTTTATTTTTTCCCAGAAGGAAGTGGTATAAACAGTCTCTATCCACAGTGTGGTCCTGGAAATGTGACCTCCCGTCTTTTGGAGTCTGCCAGTGTAAACTGAGGAGGGGTCGTGGTGAACCTGCTGCCTCCACATTGCTGTCTTCACTACCTGCTGTAGGTCCTTCCTGCTCTCCTCTGCTCAGCCGCTGAACTACAGAGTAGGATGTTCTCTTAGAGGTCAGTCAGGAGCGCTGAGGGAGGAGAGCATACCTTAACCTCAGTCTTTTCTGGGCCTCACTCACCTGATGGGAGAGGTGTGTAGGCTACTCCAGGTGAGGTCAGCAGAGATGTGCACGCCAAATAACTTGTAGCTGCCCACCCTCTGTACCTCCTCTGCTACCAACAGAAAGCCTACTGGTGAGGCTAAGACTTATATTTAAAAAAACATCCTTTGTTAATTTGTGAATAAATTATAAATTACAAAAATAAAACTCAAACTGTAAATAAGTGGGTTGATGTGTGCCACCTTGTGGACAATTGCTACAACAGCAGTCTAGCCTACATAAATTAAATAGTCAGCAGATACTAGGAAATTGTATGTGTATTTGTATTAATTGAGGAATTGACAAACACAGCATGCAAACCCAATAATTGGAGTAAAAAAAAAAGCCTTCTCGGGTCAGTTTGTCATCCTATTACTGTTTCTGGATATAACAATTTTGTTTTATGGTATTATTGAGAGTTATCAGACATGTATAAAAAGATATTCTTAAAATACTTATAAAAATATTTTTTTCATGTGCAGGTTCCATGGCTTCTAATGTTACGCTTTACTCCTTGAGTCCAATTTTGTTTGGTGTCAGAGTAGATAGGATATAATAAAAAAAAACAACAACATATGTTTACTTTTATATCGTATAAGTGTTCAGAATCTGTACGGGAATAATTTTAATTTCCTCTATGTTGTGCAAGTGTGCGGGCGTGCATGGCTCAGAGCAGCAAGTGTCCATATCAAATTCATAAAGGCAACTAGAATATCATTTAACATTTTACCCGAACTCTGTTCTTTTAATCAATCAATATAGATACAAAGGAACGACCCCCCCTCTTCTCATGTTTACTAACACAAGACCGATGTAGGTGTCTATCCAAACAGATGCTTAACAAAACAAGAAACTGGTGTATGTCCAAAATTAATTCCACAGCGGTCCCCGCGAGATTCGAACCTGAGGACGCAAAAGCAAATAGTTATAAGGCGGGCGCGCTTAACGCTGCGCCACAGGGTTATTGCTGCCACCCATATGCAATCTGAATGTTTTAAAGCCTGCAGTCCGTGGCCGGGTGCCAGCTGGATCGGAGTTCAGGGGTTGGAGATCGGTTTTGCACTACTTTTGCCTGCTGCTCTCGATCAGCAATTGGCTGAAAGCACTTCAAATTCAGTGGCTGTAAAAATCAAAGGGAGGAGATCATTATCATACAGCCAAAACGCCGCTTTTTACGCCGTTCTGTACAGCACCAAAACGGCGAAAAAAACGGCGTTTTCTAAGGGCTTCCGTACGGCGTTTTTTACGCCGCATTTTTAGCGTATTTACGGCGCATTTTACGCCGTATTCTATAATGACGGCGTAAAAACCGGCGTTTTGGCGAACAGAACGGCGTGAAAAACGGCGTTTTCTTAGGGAAGGGCGTTAGAAAGTGGTGTAATTCTGTCGCAAAAGGCTTGCCATACTTGAGTCATAACCGGACATCCCATCAGGAGAACAGCGTTACAGAAGCTCCGTCACGTCGCGCTTCTCTAAAGTTAAGGCTACCACAGCTGATCATCCAGGCAGGAAGTTAGTGGATGTAAAGCAAACACTAGGTTAGGTTAGGTTTAGGTTAATAAGATCATATTGTGTTTTATTGTTCAAATCGGCCGGATCCATCTGGTCTGTAGGTTCATCTCTCAACCCTTCTACTTAGTTCTCATGTGAAAAACGCCGTCCCACGCCCTGTTAGTTAAAACTTCAGCTAAGCTCTCAGCAAAATATGTTTTTATAATATAATATAATATAGTATAATATAATATAATATAATAAATACACTGAAGGAAATTATATCTGGAATAATATAGGTCTTGTAGTCATCAGCTTTTTTAAAACTGATACAGGAATGATTTCAAACAGAAGCTGATCCACAAGTGGACAACAGCCAGGTGCTACAGAAGCTGTAACCAGGGTCTGCCTCAGCTATAACTTCTAAACAGCTGTTTTTAACCTCAGTAAATATGAATGACATTTATAAACTTGCAAGAAGTTTCTCCTTTGACACTCTTCATCTGATCCAAATATCTTAAAATAAAAATCCTGTTAGGGCAAAAAGAGCATCCGCGGCCAAAATAAAATTTAGATTTTTACATAAATAAAAAAAAATTAAAAGAACCAACACCCCGTGATAGTTGGTTAGCATTTAACACTGGAACAACATCAAGGTGGCTGCACTGATATTCCTGATGGGGGGTCAGCAGGCAGAAAACGAGGTGCAGCTGCTCCGCGGTGCCTTCAAGTTCAGTGGGACAGACCGTAACTTGTTGGAACTGCGCATGCCGCTCACATTCTGGCCACATTGGGGCCAGTGAGTGTTTACATGGAGCATGAAACAAGTCGCATTCTAGCTGTAATGTTAACAGAAATCAGACTAAGACACAAACCAGTTTCATGTCACATTTGTGTTACTTGTGCCTTCAGTCTAAATGTAGTCTTTAGCCCTATTCTGTTGGGATTAGTATTACCTATGGACCTCAGTTAGTTTGTAATAATCACAGAGGACGTCTGTGATTTTAATCCCGTGCGAATCGGCCATGTCGGTGATTTGCGATGTAATAATTCCCCCGCAAATTACCTACCATAATTTGCTGAA
>JBAMHT010091158.1:0-11605 GCA_037177075.1 Craterocephalus fluviatilis | reverse complement strand
CGGCAAACATCGAATCGCTGTATCACTATATCGATATAATATCGTATCGTGATCAAACCAGTGATTCCCACCCCTAGCAAACATGACTAGAAATGAAGCGCTAAAGAATTTCCCAGCATGTACCTGACACTTCGGTGTTTTTTACGGCCCAGTTCGCTAATTCGCTCTGTAACATTTATTAAAGTTAACGTTACCTATTTGCCAACGTTGTTAACTTTGACGGAGACGTAGACGCCTCCTTTGTTTCATCTGTCGAAGCAAGGAGCCACTTCCGATGATGTAAAAGGTGTAAAGTGGGCGCGTGTTATTTTCCTCTGGGAATGTTTTTATTCTCACGATTTCATTAACGAGGGAAAAGCAACGGTACCTGATAAAAAAAGACGAATGAGACTGGGCCTTGGTTTATGTAATTAATAAAGTTTTATTCAAAATAATGACATCATACTAACGTCTGGCCTCACATTTCTGTTTCGTACCAATCCCTGGAGAAAATTGATTATAAGAATTTAATGTGTTTCTCAATTAAAATGAGAATAAATATGTAAAATATTAACTTTTCTTTTAATATAATATATTGAATGAACATTTTTGGATCAAAGATTTTCTGTTGCTGATCAATGATACAAGATTGTAAATCACACAAATGAAAAATATCTCAGTTTTCCAGTTATTGTGTTCTGTAGATGCTTAAAGACCGAAGTTCTTTACAATCTGTTGCTGAGAAATATTCGTTGAACTATTCTCTTCTTGAGCTTAGCAGAAGCTGCTCTTATTCTCACGTTTCTGGATAATAAAGAAACTTTTCTGATGTTCTGTAATATTTACTGAGTGCTGCTGCATCAGCGAGTCACTAAATAATCAAATATAAGCTCTGTTGTATCTTAGAAAATTTGATTTTCAACAAATGAGTCTGTTAGTTTTCTCTGAAACATCGAGATTTGACCAGTTTTAGAGGAAGAGAAATGGTCAACTCATCCCCTGAATTCAGGTCAAAGATCCTGGATCTGCTCCAACAGGAACCAGAACAATTTAAAAAAATTTCCCAGAATATTTCACAGCTGCCGGGATGAAAATGAAGACTACATAACCCGTTTTACTCAAGTCACAGTAATGGAGTAGTTTTTTAAAAAAAAGAGTAATTTTACTTTTAGTCAAGTGAATTTTCAGATGAGTATTTTTACTTGAAGCAAAGACGGGCGGATATTTATCATCTTTTCTTTATGCAGCTTGAAGGGTTCCATGTTTATGGGTCATTGCTGGTGTGGCCGTCAGAAACGGCATCAGGTTGGAAGAAATTCACTCTTTCAAAACGCAGCACAATAAATCCAAACATTTAAAGCAAGAGAAAATTTTAAACAAAAATTACACTGAAAACCCAAAAGTTTCAACGATGGAAACCAAAATGTCCAAGTATATGATGAACAGCTGCAAATGCAGGCGTGAAGAACGAAGAAAAAGACTTTTAAACAGAAATAAACAGATAAAGAGAAATAAACTCTATTGTGCAGCCGTTGGATCCTCAGAAGGAGAAAATGGACGGAACATCTGCTTCTTCTATGTCTGGGACGGTAACATCTGTCTTCCAGCATTTGCAGAGTTAATAAACTAAATCTGGTGCAAATTAAGTCAGAGTTCATGCTGATCGGAGCCGATTTCCTCCTCCACGGCTCATGGTCAGAAAACACTTCAGGTATTCATATATTATAAGTAAAAGAATGATTATCGGGTGAGAGAAAAATGATGCAGGATCGGTTGGTGGTTTCTGGGCTCTACGGTGCCAGGATAGACGCCATGCTGCTGGGATTTAAAATCTCAATCCAGTATCCATCGGGATCCTGGATGAAAGCCAGGCCCTTCAGTTTACCTGCAGGAGTCAGAAAACATCGGTTTGCTCCTTTATTTTACTGCAGAGGTGGAGTTTATGCAATGCAACTTTATTTATTTATCAACTTTAATAACAAAGTGCCTCAGTATGAACAGATTAAATTAACGATATATCATTTGAATTAAAATTAATTATTTTGAATTTAAATACAATTTGATAAAAAGAGATTTAAAAAAAAAAGCTGAAACCAGTCAACCTAAAATCAGATCTAAGTGTCAACCAATCAGTGAAAAGCCAAGCAGATGGTTTTAAGCAAAGAGAAAGGTAAAAAGGGAACATTATCTCTAAAACTAAATATTCTCATTCGGTTTTATTATTTAACTTTAACTGTAAATATTCATTCCTGGATAAGCTGCCGCCCTCTGGTGGCAGAAAGCTGCAACTGCAGGGTTCAGACTACACGCTGAGCTTTTTCTGAACCCTTTCTGAACTCGGAAAGCTTCGACTGGTAATCAAATGTTGATTTGTTTTTTCATGTTTAGTTTGAAATACATCAAATAAATAAAAAAAAGGAAAAACTTGTTTAACTACAACTTCAAAGCAAAGAAAGGTGCCAGAACAGGAGGTCCGCGGTGCGTTTGAAGACCAGTTAATCAGAGCGCTGATGAGCTAGACTCACCTTCATCTGGCTCCTTGATAAACTTTGCTCCTTGTTCTTCAAATAACCTGCAGGCTGCGTGAACATCTGGAACCGCGATGCCGATATGACCTGAAACACAACACAAACATCTGGACCAGCAAACATCTGGACAATCATCGAACCGCCAATCATCCGACCGGCAATCATCCGAACCGCCAATCATCCGAACCGCCAATCATCCGAACCGCCAATCATCCGAACCGCCAATCATCCGGACCAACAATCAATCATCGGGACTAAACTTTTTAGGCTGTTGGAAGCTATAAAACCTTCTTACCGAACCCTCGCGGCTCGTCGTTCCCGCTGTGGTACGACAGATTCTCCTCCGTCTCCGACCCCCAGTTACTGCGGAACAGATTCTGTTACTTAACGCCGACGATGGGAACGTTTTACAGGCTGTAGGTGTGGAAGTCTTACCGCGTCAGCTCGATGGTCGCCGGCCGGGAGAAAGTCCACGCCGTCCTCTCCTTGACGTCCCCCGGGATGTCCGACTTGTCCTCGTAACCCAGGAAGTAGAGGGAGAAGCGCATCGAAGGGAAGTCCACTTTCTGCAGGAACCTGGAGGAAGCCGGAGGTTAGAAGGAGCTGCGGAGGATCGGATGCTGGGATCGGAGCGGAGACCCACGTCATTCCCAGAACTCGGGTGTAGAAATCCAGAGATCGAGTCGGGTCCTTGACCATCATCATCGTCTGCTGCAGCATGTAGTCCTGCAAAGAAACACAAAAAGGCAAACTCAGTTATGTCTCGTATCTTTCCTTTTCAGAAATGTTAGCATTTAGTCAGAATTGATCATTCCCTAAATCTGGATGCAAGTGAGGAGTTAAAGCTCAGATCTGCATAAAGTCATAAAAAAAACAGCTGGTCTGGAACTGGTTTTATGACGTTTTAATGGAACTCTTTCCAGTTTTCGCTTTTGTTTTGCTCTTTGGATTATACTGGTGGTTTCAGGGTGCCAAAAAAAAAGGTTTTTCATCAAAATCGAAATTCTTGTTCATCAACCTTCTGAATCGTCTCAAATTTTCCCAAAATCGACTTTTTAAAAGACTAAAAAAGTTTTTGTCTGACTACTTTCAAAGCTGCTGCTAAATGTCAAAGACAAGGTGAGTAAGATATGAACCAGTTTTTCATAAAAAAATAATCTGTCTTCTTTTAAACAATGAAACAATTCCTCAGAGCTCTTTCTGGTTTATGGAGTAACAGTTAATTAACAAGTTTGTTACTAAAAGAGGAATGAATGTGAATTAAGATCAGTTTGAATTGAGAATCAATACAGAATCGAATCGTCACCCCAAGAATTGAAATAAAATTAAATCGTGAGTTGCTTGAAGATTCACATCCCTACTGATGGGTCTCATGACCACAAGATTTTATCTCAAGTCATTTCCTGGTAAAATAAAGGGTAAATATAAATCTATAATGAACTACAGGGGGCCCAGCATGGAGCCTTGGGGAACTCCACATGTAGATGCTGAACTACAGGGCACCTTTGAGTTAATCGCTTGTTCCCAGTTTAGAATTACTTTAAATTGTTAAAAATATTTCTTGTCTTTATAAATAGGGCTGAAATAAATTTACGGCTGGACCGTTTTCCAGTCGATGTGATTTTATTATGTGTATATGTTCCGATCGGCGGCCAAAGTCACGATTTTTTCAGTAGTTTTCATCTGTTTGCAATATGATCAGAGTAAAACATTTCCATTAAAACTTTCATTATGTCAGTTTGCAGCAGGGAAGCTCAGTAAGTCTCATTTACAGATGAAAATCCTTATTTAAACAGAAGCTTTTACGCGTTCATTTGAGCTGAATCTAATCTTTCGTGAGTCCGATGAGCAGCAGGTTTGCATGAAGCCGGACCTGTTCCAGCCTGCAGTTTCTGCTGCTCAGCCGACAGCCTGAACCGGATCCTCAAGAATGAAAACGGTCTGCAGATCTGACGGCGTTACACCCCCACGTTAAAACCCAACGCTTAGTCCCGGTCCTCCGAACAACCCGATGATAGAGCATGGAGATGATGTCGTGTCCTTCTGAGCAGGCAGCAGCCGCAGCCTCGTCAGACAGCCCTCTGCTCGCCATGGATCCTGCTGGAAGATCACACCTTCATCATCACACTCCTCACCTGCCCTGCGATGCCTTCAGGGACGGACCAGACGTTGCGACATCGAGATTCCTCACAAGGTTGCAACCATTCTTCAGTTTAACATACAAATATTCTGTAATCTGATGAAGAAAATCCTGACTAACTCAAATGTTAAAAACTCATACACACATTTATTTAAAAATAAATATTTATAAATTATATTCCTCATGAAAAATATGATTTTCAAGATCAGTTTTTCATTTGAAATACCTTAGAAATGCTATTATTACCATTAATAATTAAAATCAATAAACCATAAGCAAACTATAAATAAGACTAATAAAATAAGTCTAAAACTACCTTTAATGGTTATTAGCCAGGAAAATGTTGTCAACAAAATGGCTTTTTGTCTAATTTAACAAGAAAATCCATATTTAGCAAAAAAAGTTAACTTAATGACAAATTATCATTCAAACTATTATTATAAAAACAATAGTCTTTTTTACACAGAAATTTATTTTTAAAAACAAAATATTGTCCCGTATTAAAACTATATAAATATCTAAATTAGTGCCATCTAGATTTTAGTAATTTGGGTGAACTAAGGATATGTTTTAAACGCAAAAGAATCTAGTTAATCTAGAAAAATCATTGAAATTAAACATTTAAAAAATGAAAGAAAATTAATTGATTAAAGATTCTAACCAACCAGGTACAAAATGTAATTTTGGTGAATTATTATTATTATTTTTAAAGAAAGTACAATTATTTAATCTAAAAAAAAAATATTCTATTCAGAAAAACAATTTTAAAAGTGAAACCCTCTCATAATAATTACCAACTCAGACATTTTAGCAAAAATACATTTTTGTAAAATTATTTTGATTTTGAGACACCAAATGAAAAGATTTCTGTTTGGAAAAAATATGATATCAGTCCAGAGAACTAAAAAAAAACAACAGTTTTTTGTAAAATAATCTTGTTAATTTGGAAAAAAGTAGTTGGTTTTGCCCCCAGCGCTCTGGTTCTGGTAGACAATGAACGCAACGTGCCTCTGCATTTCCAGACAGGAAACGCAAGGAAAGCAGGGATTGGATGGAACTTCTTCACCTGCACAGCAGAGTGAACGAAAACAGGAAGTTTACAACCAGTTTCTTTGGAAGCTGCAAATAAAAGTGAAGTTAAAGCAAATACAGAAAAATAATCTACTTCTTCTGCAGAAGTCTAGCCTTTGCTGGAAAGCTGCAGCCGGTCTGGACAATAAAAAGATGAATGATAAGTTCGTGCATAGCTTTTCAGGTCAGCGCTTTGACTCTACAGGTACAACTGAGAAAATTAGAATATGCTGGAAAAGTTGTTTTATTCTGGCAGTTCAACATAAAAAGTGAAACCAGCACATTTTGTGTACCAAGTACAGATGCAAGAGTTTACTTTCATACATTTTTGTATCTAAAATGCATTAATAATTTCAACCAATGATCTAATTTTCTGAGTTTTTTAATTTTAGGTTTTCTGAAGCTGCAAATCCTGATCAGCAAAATCTAAACAGAAATACTTGTCTATATGTGTACATTTCATCTTTGAAGTTAAATTAGAGAAATGCAGCACTTATTCAGGATATTCTCATTTTCCGAGTATTTCCTGCAAATTAACTTCACAGATGAAATGTACACATAGACAAATCAGTATTTTTCAGCTTTTATTAGTTTAGATTTTACTGATCAGGATTTGCAGCTTCAGAAAACCTCAAATTAAAATACTAAAAAAATGAGAATATTGCTTGAAATTAATGAATAGATTTTAGATGCAAAAATGTCTCTGAAAGTAAAACCCTGCATCTGTAAATAGGATTTTTACGTTCTACTGGGAATAAAATGTGGGCTGATGAGAATTGAAAGTGATTCTATTTTGTGTATTTACATTTTAAACAGCGTGCCAACGTATATTTTCGTTTGGGGATGTAAAATGAGGTGATGAGACACTGGAGACGCTCAGCATGGACATTATTTCTGATGGAACTGAATCGGAGAATCATCTGATTTCTTTTCAGGTTAAAGTGGAATAAAACCGGCTAAAAGTCCAGAAACTAACGTCCGAGTCGCCCGGTCCCGTTAAAATGCGGAAGAACGTAAAGTCATCAGCTGAAAATTTTTATTAGTCCTACGAGCTTTTAAAAAACGACAAAACACTCGTCACAGACAGGATAATTTTCTTCAGCAGAGCTGCGTGGGACAAACAGTAAAACCTAAAACGGGTCCGTATGTACAGGTGAGCGGAGCTCGGAGTTCTTCTCATCGGCGGTGCTGCTTGTGGTTCTCCAGCAGCAGAACCACCAGCCGGCTCTTCAGCGTGGCCAGCTTGCTGCCGTACTCCTGCAGGGCGGCGGTCAGCTTGCAGCGGAGGCTCCGCAGGCTCGGCGGCGAGCTGCAGGCCGGCACGTTCAGCAGCGTGTGGAAGAAGTCCTGCCACAGGTCGGCGTGGGGGTTTCTGAGGAGAGAGGAGATCAGCTGATCTGATAAACAACACGAGCAGGAAAACGGAGTGAAACAGTCTAAGTCATCTCAGCCCAAACAGACGGTTCGGATATTTGTTCCTCCTGTAACCAGAATAAAATACGAGTCCAGCTCCGCAGGGTTATACTGCCCCCTACAGGAAGCTGAGACAACTCGCTCTGCAATCGCTAGTTCAGGCTTGTGTAGTAATGTAATCCTAAGAATGAGTAAAGTACTCCTGGGAACGAGTAAGGTAATCCTAGGAAGAGTAAAGTAATCCTAGGGACAAAAAAGTAATCCTAGGAATGAGTAAAGTATTCATCAGATGAGTAAAGTAATCCTAGGAAGAGTAAAGTAATCCCAAGAACGAATTAAGTAATCCTAGAAACAACTAAAGTAATCCCAAAAACAAATTAAGTAATCCTAGAAACAACTAAAGTAATCTTAGGAACGATAAAGTAATCCTAGAAACGAGTACGGTAATCCTAGGATGGGTAAAGTAATCCAAACGTGAAACTCGGTGAATGTTTGCAGGAATTACCTCCTGAAAACTCCGTTCGTTTTCCACACGCCGCCTTCCTGTGAAACCTGCATGTACGTCCCGAACAGCATGCAGTAAACCGTCCCCGCGATGCCGAAGTAGTCCGTCTGCCGACACAGAGAAAAACACACGTTCAAGGCCAGCTCACCTAGCAGCTATCGGGGAGTTTGTGGTGTACCACAGAGCTCAATCATGGGCCCACTGAGCCTTTCAGTTTCAGAGAGTAAAAGAATAAAGTAAACCAGTTTTATTTCTGGTACTAACCAATCGATTTCTCCATAAAGCTTCAGAAGGACGTCAGAAAAGGTCTTCGCAAATAAAAAAGAGAAACTAATTAGACAGCGGGATGTTACGTTAGCAGCTAACGCTAAGACGATAGGTATGGATGGTACTGAAACAGTCTGGATGTTGTTTTGTTGTTCTTAATGTTCTCGGGGCCTCTTCTGCACGTTATCTTTACACTAAACATAGTTTGGTTTTTATTTGCAACCAAACTTTAAAAAGTATTTTTAAAAAGTTATTTGTTTTTTACTCTTTTATATGCAATGGTTGGCTGTTTCCAAATGTTCATCCCCCCTTAAGTATTGATAAGAGCACCGAAAAACTGATAAGTAATGCCGATAAAAGTAGTAGTATTGGTAAATGCTTAACGATGCCCATCCCTACTGACGGCTCTCATGTCGGCAGCATAGACTCGGAAGTTGCACCTGGTAGCTCCACGGCTTCCCGCTGAGCATCTCCGTGCACTGGAAGCCGGACGTCAGGCAGCGGGCGGTGAAGGCGGCGCCCTCGGGGAACAGCTCCATGTCGATGCTCTGGCCGAAGTCGATGAGGACGAGGCCGTGGTCCACGCCGTCCGGGTCGAAGCACCGGTTGTCCAGGAACCTGGAAAAGCGTAGCCAAAGCGGTGAACTTCCCGTTTTTCCGCGATCGGCTTCCTGTTGGCCACGATGGGCGGCGAGGGCGGCGGCGAGGGCGGCGGCGTTCGCACCGTTCGCCCAGCATGAAGTTGTCGGGCTTGATGTCGGCGTGGATGATGCGGGCGGCGTGCAGCTGCTCCACCGTGTGCAGGATGCAGGCGGCGAAGTAGAGGACGAGCGGCTGCGGCATGGCTCTGTCGCTCAGCGATTTGTAGATGTTCACCGCGTTCTGCAGGAGGAAGGGGAGGAGTTAGCGGGACCGGCGAGCGGCGCCGAGCTCGTCTCTGAGGCGGGAAACGCACCAGCAGGGTGCCGTAGTTGTGCAGCTCGCTGAGCATCACGCTGCCGTCGTGGAACAGGTGAGCCGAGCGGATGGCGGCGTACAGGCGGCGCACGGCGGGCGGCAGCCGCGCGTCCAGCCGGGTGTTGATGTAGAACTCCCACGGATTGGCCGGCTTCTGCACCTGCAGTCACGGAGAGTCACGTTTTCGCCGTCCGGCTGCAGGAAAACCAACGTTTGTCTCGTCTCTATGGTTACCTTTAAAACCATCTTCTCTGAGGTCATGGGGTCGGACACCTGGTAGACGGTGGCGAAGGCGCCTTCACCGAGAACGCCGTCCACCCGGAGACACGCCGGTCCTGCCGGGAGACAAACGGGTTAGATCTGCCTCGTTCAAACCGTCATCGTTAACCCCGACCTAAGCTGTGACACATCAAATTAGAGTTAAACCTTCATTTAACAAATGCAGTTTTATTTTAAATATTTGGTCAAAATACCACAAATGTTTGAATTTATTAGATTCGGATAAAAACTTAACCCAAAAATGAAAAAAAAAAAAAAAGAATTAAGTTCTAAACTAGATGAATAATTAACGTGTAATTTTCTATCTTTAAAATAAAACCAGACTTTATTTTCTGGGTCTTCATGATGAAACTTCGTCCTCTAGTCCTTGTCGGGGTCCCACCCGTTCTCCGGTCGTACCCGTTCTCCGGTCCTACCCGTTCTCCGGTCCCACCCGTTCTCGCGGACCTACCCATGCTGAGGGTCATCTTGGGGGCGATGCTGGGCACGTCTCGCTGCCAGGTGATGCAGTCTGGGCGGGCGGTGAGGGGCGGGCTGAGCGCGGCCAGCAGGCGGGCGATCAGGTCGCTGTCCCAGGGGTCGGACACCAGCTGTGCCGAGACGGCGCCGGTCTTCGTCCCCGGATCCGGGCTCATCATGACTTGGTCCTGGGCGCTGGCCGGCGGGCTCATGGGCACGTCGGCGCACGCCGGCGGCCGGTCGGGACTCATGGGGACGTCCGGGGTTTGGTCCGCTTTCTGCGGGGGACGGGGACTCAGGAAGGCGTCCAGGTCCGGCTCGGGGGCGGCCTCGGGGCTCTGCAGGGCGAGCCAGGCGGGTCGGGGAGAACTTTCAGGGCTCATGGGAAAGTCGCCGCCTCCCGCCCGCTCCTCCGAATCCTCCAGGACCCGGAAGGGCCGGCTGGCAGACCGGGCCGGGCCGGGAGAGGCCGGTCGGGGGGGCGCCGGGCTGGTGTAGACCTCCCAGCCGGGCCTGGAGGAGTCGGTGTGGTCTCTGAAGGACAGCAGGGCGGGGGGCGGCGGCTGCACCATGGTGATGGAGGAGGAGGTGAGGCAGTGCGGGGCGGGGGCCAGACCCTCCCCCACGATGGTGCCCTGCCTGGCCGAGGACAGCTGGGTCGCTGTGGAGTCCGCCGCCTTGTCCTCACACGGACTCTCCTCCATGATGGGGCTGCAGGGCGAGAAACGTTTAGGCTATCCTGAGAAAAAGTTAGTCTAGTTTAACCTGAGAAAAGTTTGATTAGTTTAACTTTAACCTGAGAAAAGTTTGTTTAGTTTAACTTTAACCTGAGAAAAGTTTGTTTAGTTTAACTTTAACCTGAGAAAAGTTTGGTTAGTTCAACTTTAAACTGAGAAAAGTTTGTTTAGTTTAACTTAACCTGAGAAATGTTTTAGTTTAACTTTAACCTGAGAAAAGTTTGTCTAACTTTAACCTGAGAAACCTTAAGTTTAGGTTATCCTGATAAAAAGTTAGTCTAGTTTAACCTGAGAAAGGTTTGTTTAGGTTAACTTTAACCTGAGAATAGTTTGCTTAATTTAACTTTAACCTGATCAAAGTTTGTTTGATTTAACTTTAACCTGAGAAACATTTAGTTTAACTTTAACCTGAGAAAAGTTGGTTTAACTTAAACCTGAGAAGTTTGTTTGGACTCCTGACCTGAGCTCCTTGGTCTGGCGTCTGGGCAAAGCTTCGTTGTCGGCGTCGCCCCCGTCGCACTGACTCTCTGAGGAAGAACAAAAACATGTTTCTGGCTCTGAAGCTGAGGAGCACGAAGGTTCTGGTCCGGTTCTGGTACCGAGTTCCGTGAAGAAGTTGCTGCTCAGCAGGGTTTTGTGTGTGAAGGGCGTGGACACGAACTGGGCCAGCAGGGCGAAGTCGGACGTGCTGTTGGGACAGGCGGCCAGCGAGTGGTGGCGAGCTCCCCACATCGTGCTCTCGTCGGGCATCAGGTCCGCAGACGTCTCCTGGGAACCAAGACGGAGACACAAACGGACTTTCACTCATCCCAAACAAAACCCGGGAAATTTCCCTCAGACCTCCACCTCAGTGGAAATCAGCTTTGCTGTGAGGAAACCTCCGACCTTCGGCCTACAGAATGATACACCACGTCTCTTCCAAGCAGGGGGCGTGATATCGTATCGTTATCGGTAGAAAATGGGGATGTAACGATTAATCGATATCGATTTTATATTCCTATGATTAGGGCTGGGCGATAATTCGATAACGATATATATCGAAAATAAACACGCGTGCGATAGGAAAAAAAAGAGGGTCGATATAAAGTTCGATAGAGAAAACACTCTTCTTTTTTCATTGCAGCCTATCATGTGGCTTGATACTAAGTCGTAACGTCCTCCAAACCAATCACAAACACACACCAAGCCCCGCTCCCCTCCCACACAACAACAGAGCGCACATGACGCTAAAGACGTTTGAATGGTGCTGCTATTTGAAACTGTAAGCGGC
>JBAMHT010091085.1:0-11656 GCA_037177075.1 Craterocephalus fluviatilis | reverse complement strand
GGCTGATTAACTTGTCTCAAGATGGCACCGACACGACATTCAGATGCCCTAATCCCTTTTGAAGAGAGGTAACCAGTCATCATTCTTCTTCCATATTGTGGTCCAGTCTGGAATATAAGATTATTCATCACATAAATTACTCTGATATTAAAATCATTTATATAAAAAAACCCAACAACAACACATTTGGGGTACAATTTTTCATTTGATTGTTATTTTCTTTATTGAGGTTTAACGTCATTTGAGTCATTTGTAGTCAATATAAGAACAGAGAATATTTATAACCCTCTTGTACTGCGTCGTAAACTGCAGATGAGACTGTTGAGGACTGATAGATCAAGAAAGACGTTAAAGTCCCACAACATGGAAAGTGGGACTTTTGCATTTTTTTCCCTGTAAATCTGGGACCTGTGATCATTTTGTCATCCCTGCTGTCACATATGCTACCGGAAGCTTATGATTTTCAAATTAAGCACTGGGTGGCATTAAGTAGTTTAGTTAGACACTTTGTCCCTTTGTTACATAGCTATACAGAAATAAAATCAGTACAATATTTATTTTTTAAAATAAATTGGAAAAAAAAAAAAAAAAAATTTCCTGCAGGAAGAGCTGCCATAGTAGGAATGTGGCATTTAATAGACATAAATGGTGTTTAAGGAGCGCCTTTGCACTACACCTCAGCGGGTCCCAGCGCACTGAGGCGACGCACAAGCAATTAACAGAATATTTAAAATGATAAAATATACAATTCTAAAATATATTTTAAAGTGGGTATTCTGTAATGAATGAATGAAATGAAAAATAGGACTTTTTTTATCCCAGAGGGAAATTCAGTATTGTAGTGCTCTTGTCCTTCTGGCTGCTGGAAGGAAGGATCTTCAGTGAGAGGCTTGTTCAGGTCCGACATAAGAAGCTAGCAGCTCCATGTCTATTCTGCAGATCTTCTCCTCAACAGCGACATGTCCAGTATGACACCAACGCTGGTAAACAGGTGAAGCAGATAACGCTGCACTCTGAGACCTGGTTAGCACCCGGAGCTCGTCCACCTTGCTAGCTCAGTAGCGCCGAGATCCCAAAGTGGCATTCAGTACGTACCGCTCGGCTAGCGGCATGTACCGCTCCCACAGTGGTATATGCCGCTTTCAGAGAGGGATGCTAGCGGCATGTACCGCTCCCACAGTACGTACCAAATGCCACTTTGGGATCTCGGAGTCACTCTGCTAGCTAGCGATCTCATGTTTCCCGTTGGAAGAAACAGTTTAAATCTCCACTGTTTTCTCTCAGCTGCACTCCTGCACTGCATGCTCTTCTCTTTCTTTTCAACTCATTCGGGATTTGAAGTGTTATTTCACTGAAATCTTGAGTTTGGATAGCATTATCAATTAATGGCATGGCAAGTGCCATCAACTCCATGGCAAGTCTCGTATGCAGAAAATCTCCCGTGTATCACAGCTTTTTGATCAGCATTAAAAATCATTCTGGACAAACCAAAAATGAAGCTGATGTCTCGAAAAAAGTCGGCTACAATACAAAAATCACGAGAGCGAAGACAGAGCCATTAGCCTACAGATTTGCTGCCACTGAGCGGCGCTTTCTAGAATGGTAAATAGATACATAACTACATACAATAGCAACATAACTAGATACATTTAGGAAGCCTTATAGCACACACAGCTTTTGCAACATTACCCATATCAATACTGGACACATTTTTTGTTTAAAAATGAGTGATTAATAGGCATCCGAATAGGCACCCCAGGTTAAACCATACTACCAAATAAATGTGGTTTCTTACCTCACTAATTGCCTTAGCAATCTCGCATTCCAGTTTGGAATCCTCTACCCGTCCTCTTCTAATTCCATTCTGGGCACAAAACCGTCTGATGTTTGATGCAGATGCGCCTTTGGTCACTCCACATTCAAAGGAGAGATAATTTGAAATGTCATGATCGGAATGTCCATGTTCGATCATGTTTTAAAATTATTTCTCCGTGGGCGACAATCTGGACTCAGTCATTGCGCCAAACACCGCTTAAATCGTTCTCATGTGAGGTTTTATGTTGGGCTTTCCCGGTTTTTTACACATCCGGTAACCGCGCAGGTAGACCGCCAAAAGGTTTACGCCAATGACCGAGAGCCGAGCAACTTAAATTTTAGCATCACCCGCCATCGTTGTCTTTACTTTGCTTACAGCAGTTGTAGCATCAGCTTCGGTTACCGAAATACGGAGACATTTGTCCTTTATAGAGGGAACAAAAGGATTACTCTCAGACTGGATGATATGTGTGCAGAGAGAATCTCACGCATCTTTCAAGTAAGTTTTTTTTGTGATCTTAACTGACCTGTTTTTTAAA
Source organism: Craterocephalus fluviatilis (assembly GCA_037177075.1). Classification (NCBI taxonomy): domain Eukaryota; kingdom Metazoa; phylum Chordata; class Actinopteri; order Atheriniformes; family Atherinidae; genus Craterocephalus; species Craterocephalus fluviatilis. The sequence continues at coordinate 9,302 of JBAMHT010091085.1, read as the reverse complement.
AATAGGACAAAGCAGAAGAATCACAGTAGCTTTGCAATAATGTAGGCTACGTTTACTTTGGAGCATTAACATTGGAAAGAGTTATTCCGACAGTTAATCAATTTATTGGGTATAATTGACACATTTGACCCTCGTCACACTATGAATTTAAACTTTCTGTATTGTCTAAAAAAATTTCCTCTGCGCTTAATTTTTAGCATGCTCCTTGGTTAAAACAGTGAGCTTCTCTTATTGAGTTGTGTAAAAACCAGTTCACTCATACCTGGAGTGGGGAGAAGAAAACATTTTTCTCCATCCACCACACGTTTTATTGGGAGATAATAAATATTTCTATTAAGCTAGTTTTTACAATGTTTCAAATGTGTTGATCATTTTTCACAAATTTAGTCACTTGTCTGGACTGCCATCCCCCACACTGCTGCATTAACATTTTTAATGTTAATGCAGCAGTGTCCTTTTTAGGTCGAAATGTCCAGTCTTTATTTAACTGATGTAGAAAACATTGCAATTTTTCCTACTGTAGCAAGGTGGACGAGCTCCGGGTGCTAACCAGGTCTCAGAGTGCAGCCTTATCTGCTTCCCCTGTTTGCCAGTGTTGGTGTCATCCTGGACATGTCGCTGTTGAGGAGAAGATCTGCAGAAGAGACATGGAGCTGCTAGCTTCTTACGTCGGACCTGAACAAGCCTCTCAATGAAGATCGTTACTTCCAGCTGCCTGAAGAACCAGAGCTACAATACTGCATTTCCCTCTGGGATCAATATTATCATTTTTTTCATTTATTCATTTCATTTTCATTCATTCAACACGAAACTAGCCATGTTTCTTTATGCTGACGTGTGATGTTATGTATACACAACTTTCACACATAAGCTTTCATTCGTAATTTTGATCGTAGTATCAAGCTCTAGTAATGGGATTACTGGAGCAGAAATACGTGTGGAGGCACAATGATTGTGAAGTATAAAGTAGCTCCTATCATTGTAATGGCTGCTGCTAAATTTATGATGTTTCGGGACAGTTTTGGGGGTATAACGAGGCTGCAGGTGCGCCCCGCAACTCACAGTACACAACTACTCTGGCATCTTTGTGTTGCCATGGCGACGCGTTCAACCCTGTCCCGGAGGATTCCTGCTTATCTTTTCCATTTCCATTAGGAGTCACACTCGATAGTGAAGGAGTAGTGTGTAGGGGACAGTTTGACTCATGACAACGTAAATACATTTCTCTTTTTTTAAATACAGAATATTGTTGAAGAAAAAATGTCATGGGTAGTTCGCAAATGCTAACTGCTAGCTTGCCAATGGTATTTTCCATAGAAGTTTGCATTGAGCTAACTAATCGATTTTTCTACACGTTGGTGGGTAATGTTTCGTTATTTCACTCAGATGGAGGTATTTTCTCTACATGTGTGCTTAGTTTTTTAAAGCTATCCCGAGTAAACGTTTGTAGACGGATTCTTCGCAGAGCGTTTACCTGCAACTGTTTGGGTAATACAACGCACACTTGTAGCTGCCTCTATGCAGAATGAAATGAAATGAAAACATTTTTATTGATCCCAGAGGAAAATTCAGTATTGTAGGTCTCTTGTTCTTCAGGCAGCTGGAAGGAACGATCCTCAGTGAGAGGCTCGTTCAGGTCCGACGCAGGAAGCTAGCAGCTCCTTGTCTTTTCTGCAGATCTTCTCCTCAACAGCGACATGTCCAGTATGACACCAACGCTGGTAAACAGGTGAAACAGATGTGAAGCAGTGTGTGGGTCCTGTCACTGTGCCTCCGCTTGATCGTGCGCCCTGGCTACTTAACCACAGGGATATCCCTTGAGTTTGGAGAGCATTATCTGTTAATCCCGGTGGTAAACAAGTCTCGTTGCCATGGAGACACAGCAAAACAACTGCAAGAGCAAAAAGATATGCAATCTCCCGTGTAGCATAGCCTTTTGGCCAGCATGAAAAATCATTCTGGACCAATCACAAGTAAAGCCGATTTCTCGAAAAAACACGCTACAATACAAAAATCACGAGAGCTAAGACAGAACCGCTACAGATTTGCTGCCACTGAGCGGCGCTTTCTAGAATGGAATAGCCCACGTCCGGATCTCAGTGCATCTTAGAAACTATTCAACAGTCCTTTTGTTTATTAACAACAAACCACCGTTTCTTTGTCATTTTTATAGATAAATAAGGTTTTAATTATGAAAAACTTTTTCTAGCACCCACGGGTACCATTTAAAAGGGATTCAGGAGGCTGAATAATTGAAAGAAAAACAGAATCATATTTTGGTTTTGCAGGAAAGCCAGACATAAAGACCTTAACCACTCAAATAAATTGAATATGCAATGACACCCCTGGAGATAGTGCTTGAACAATATGCACTACAAAAGTCAGCAACATGAGAATTGATCCATTTTATTGAGCTGGTCAACAGCATGCAAATAAGCATTTCTTTAATTTGGCTTGCCAACACTTTTTAATACAGAAACCATATTTTTTTGATAAATGTTCAATTCTCAAAGACTGTCATAAGTCTGGAGACTTTCAATGTAATGAACCATGGATACATACAAGTCTCTACCATATGATTCAGATGGTGCAAGGGGGTTTATCATGGAGTGCACAGCCTCCAATGCAGCAGGAGACAGAGGACACTCATTTTCTGGAACGTGAACGCCGAAGGGTTCTTCACTGACACAATCAAATGTCTCCCAGTCAGTTCCGAATAACTCTGGGTTCTGACGTGGTAAAAAAAACAAACAAAAACATTAAGTAATACAAAAGTATAGGTGTTTTATCACAACTTTTATACTGCATTAGACAAACCTGCAAATCTTCTGTTTCAGCAGCAGTCTGCATGTGTCCCATGACCCAGAGCTGGTTAGGGGTGAGTCCTCCCTCAGACCTCAAGGGATGATTGTCCCATCCTTCTGTAAAGGAATGAAGTGCATCTGCCAGCCGAGGGAGGAACACAAAATGTGCACAAAACATGTGCACAGCATCAGACAGATCCAAAAGGCTGTTTTCTTCAAGGCTGTGAAGCACTTCATAGTAAAGCTGGGTTACACTGGTCCAGACGTCGCGCCAAAGGCGCTCAATTCTAAATTGAAATTGGAAGGGAAAAAAATTTAAGTTTGGAATTTTCAGCTGAAAACTGCAGAACTTAAATGTAAATGTTCAGATAGATCATGAATATTGGTCATGCAACTAGAACATTGCAGTAGAAACTTCTTCATTTCATAAAATGTGTACAGAGAAAAACTTAAAACAGCTGAGTGTACCACAAAATAAAATAGGACATCTTAATAACTCTTCATGTTTGGTGTGAAGGTGTGTGAATGTCAACAGTGAGATAAAGATGACCATTTAGGGCAAGTTTCATTCAACCAGAACATTTTGTGAAAGTGTATCTTATTCACCAAGCACATACACTACTTTAAATGTTTGGGACATATGCCTTTTTGTATGTCTGAATGTATGTATAATGCTCTATAAACTTAATTTGTCAACTAAATTTCATTTTGTGTATGATTTTAAATGCACATATGAAACTACTTAGTGTTCAAGTATTGTACTTGTTGTACATGTCGTTCATAAAAAGATGAAAAACTACTACTGTTAAAAACCTTTGGTTGTGCACACTTTTTCCAGCTATGAAGCTTCCTCTGCCACTTCCTTTCATGCGGAACATTGCTTCAGCTATTGCCACATTTTCTACTCCTTCATCACCTCTGACCCTAAAAAGAATGAGAAAAATCTTCTTTTGAGCCCTTTAAATACAGATATTCATGTAAACACACATAGGGTAACAACATTAACTACCTGGAAGGCCAACCAAAGTTTTCCACTGACTTCAGAAAGAATCGGAGGGCTGTGCTTGATCTGTTGTTTGTGGCAGGCTCCCAGTACATGACCTGCATTTACAGAGGAAAAAAAAAAAGTCAAATGTGATTCTCATACTTTAATAATCACAGAAAATGCCTAAATACAAATCCATAGCTCACTTTAATTTGAGATATGGTTATAAAATTCATAAGACATGGATGTAACGTTCTATAGTTTTACCTATTTGTTTGTGGTCCATGTTAAAGTCGAAAACAATGACATACCTTTCTTGAGAACCCATCTATGGCCCAAAATATGACAATGTTGTATCTGAAAACAAACAAAAAAAACATTCTTTTAGATAATATAATTTTCAATTTGGGCTTTGAAACAAAAATTCATGTTTGGAGGGAGGGGAAAAATTACCTTATCAGTTTATGATTTGTGTCCACGTGTACCAAGGACAAAGGATGCTGTACAAAGTATGTCCTTCTTACTATACAGCCAAGCTGCATCATTCTTTCAAAAACTCCAGGAGCGTCTACTCTGTGCATTGATTCTTTAATACGTTCCCACTGAACTCTGTGCCCATCTGCCTGCAAGCAGCCCTTTACCATTCTGTATCCTGCAAATGGCAGTCTTTTTTTTATTGATAATATAAGATTGTCCAGCTCAGCATCAGTTAATGTACTGTAGGACAATCTTGTTGACAACCCCAGTTCACGCATACGTCTGAAGATGGTCGATTCACTCACTCCCAGTAGGTGGGCAATACATGACACTGGTAAGGGCATATCAATCAAATGGGTGAGCAGGTTTTCAGAAACAACCAATTTGGGTCGCCCTCGTCCACTGCTTACTTCTGTGACAAGAGCATGGGGTTCTTCTTGAGAAAGGGCTGTATTGATTTTTTCTTGAAGGCTTAAAAGGCATTCCAAAACATCCACTGGTAGATTAATAACAGTTGATGCAGATGTAAAAATAAAAACCTCTTGATTAACTACATATTGGAAATAATCCAAATTTGCATGGTGCTGATCTAAGCAATCGATTATTCTTGACTGCAGATGCCCCAGTAATTGTGTCAGAAGTGATTCCTGTAGACATCAAATCAACAATGTTAGTTTTGTAAACATGTACATCTCTATAACATTAGAAAGAGCTTCAGTAAATTTAAGTGTTGAGTAAACTTACACTTACACATCCATATTTATCATATTTATATACATACACACACATTTAAAAATATACACATTTATAATGAAAATAAAGGCCTAAATTAATATTGTTATTATTGTTGTGAAAAAAATTCATATTTTTGGAGTGAAAAACTCTTGGTGATGAATACAGCCCCAATCCACCCTGCAGATCTGCTGGCGAAACCCGGAAGTCCGTCATGAGGCTTGTGCACAGAGCCTATTACTGTTGCTAACTGAAATGGTAACCTACATATATTTTGATATGAAGCTTGGCCTATGAACTAGTAACTGATGCCTGATAAATCCAATGAATCAATATAGAAGACATCTACAAACAGTTTAAACGGAGAGCCTTCGCTACGGTATGCTCCTCTGATAAAACCAACAGAACACCGGACTTGTCTAAAAAGACCATATAAATCCACCACGTGCCATTTCATGAACTCGATTTTGTGGGGAGATGTAAATGTGGTTCAAATAAAGCGGTAACCTTTATCCAACAATATGAACTATTAATAGTTACCTGATTTCGTTCAGTGCTGGAGCTGAATCCGCCTTCTTCCATTTTGGCGCCGCCACCTAAACAGACGTTAGACAGAATGGACGCATGTGCAGTTTGACGAATCGATCTTTCTTTGTTCTATTGATAATGTCTGTGACCCCATGGTATTGTTTGATAGTCGTAAATTCATAAGGAAGAAACTATTCATAAATGAGAATTCGTATTTGTAATTTTTGAAGTTGTAACTTTTTATATTGTATTCTCTCAGAAAAAATACACAATGAACATTTTATGTGTGATTTTACAAAGACATGAACTTACTATTTTTTGTTTATGCCCAACTTTAAATGATTATGCACGGTTGTCGTTTTGTGCACACAAATTCTAATTGACAGCTATCTTACACCATATGGGGGGACTTAATGTTTTAAAATAAAAGTTGATATATAGTGTTTTATTGTTGAAATTGACCGGATCCACTTTGTTTTCATCCACTGACTTCCTGCCTGAATGATCCCATATGCTCTAATTTGACAAGGAATCCAAGCAGCAAGCCTGGCCGACCTCTTTATGCTGAGTGATATTTTTTAACAATTGACAAAACAGAACTGCACTGAAAGGAAGAAACATTCTTGTTTTTTTATTGTTTTCCCTGACAACAATTCTATTTGTAAAAGAAAACAAAGAAAGAACTAGAAAAGGTGGGGAAACATGAAAAAGTATCTGTATCGGTATAGATATCGGCGATACTGGTCCTGTATTTACATGCTATTGGATCGATACCAAAAGTCCCGGTATCGCACACCTCTAGTTATAACCAATAGGTCTTTAATTTATTATTATTGACCTTCTAATATTTGCTCAAACTATAAAAAATAGGACCAGACCAAAGGATAAGTTCGCTGTGATACTAGGCTAAGTACTGCAAAGTTTTCTATACTTATAAATGCATATAAGCAAAATGACAAGTGTAAGTTACATTTTTATTTTGATCTGATTATGAAGAGCAGCATAATGGGGGGAATGGAAAGAAGTGATGAGGTCAAGGTGAAACCTGTGCCACTAACCAATCTTGCACAAGCACAGTTTGTGCAAGGAGCTCCGTGGACACAACTGACCAGGAGCAGCATAGACTAGATACCCTGCTACTAGGACAGAAGAAACAGAGGTATGTGCCTGTCCAGCATATCCTGTTTTTGATTCATTTTAAATAAATAATACAAAGATCAGCATGTTGTAGCTAAATCATGTCAGTGTTTTTCTTGATCTTTTACAGCTTCGGCAGTTGTTCCTGGATGAGTTGAGGCTTGGCAGGAGGTTCCTTGAATGACAGCCTGGACGGGTTTTCCATGCTCCCTCTTTTTCACCATGCTCAGTGGATCCACTAGGGAAGTTATGACTCTTATCCAGGAAGTGAAGGAGTCCCATGGTCTCTGTCAAAATTGAAAGGAAATGGAAGTGCTGTGGTGTGGAGCAAACCCATTGTGCTATGGGTTGTAACAGCTCTATTTCTCCTTGTGAAGCCTTAATGCTGGTGTTCTACAAATAACTTACATGAGAACTACAGTGATGACACCAACACTTGGGATTGCAAGGGAGCTAGCTGATGATAACTGGAAGTATGCCATCCAGCTTATGGATCTTTTATATTTGGATAGAGTTGCCACCTGTTCCGAAAAATATGGAATTATTTTTTGAAATGTCGCATCCTGTATTGAAACCAATACCGGACGCCATTCGTTCCATACATGTCTGCTACATGTTGAAGTGTCCTTGGCCAAAATGCTCCAAAAACCTGACAGTATGAAGCTCTCTGCCAAAACAATGTAAAGGGAAAGTTGAGCAAAGCATGAATCAATGTGTCTCAGTTTCACAAACATTTTTGTTAGATAAGTTGAATATTTTCTAGCAAATATTTCATTTTGAACTTTTTTCTATAAAAAATTCTGTGCTCAAATGTTCAAAACGAGTTGCTCAGAAGCCAATCTGTATGTCAATTTCATCTGTAAATTGCTTTTTGGCACAAGGTTTCAATCAGAATTCTGACTACTGTAAAAGCTCAAGAATAAACAAGATGTAACTTGGAACTCAAGTATTTTTTTCACTGTGTACTCTTTCTTGTACTATTACTCAAGTATTTTGGATAATTCTTTTACTTTTACTTGAGTGACTTTTGTTTACATTTAACAATACTCTTACTTAAGTACAGCTTTTGGCTACTCTACCCATCTCTGATGGTAAGCCTATGGAAGTTAATCTGTTCCATCAGATTTGGAAATTTATAAGCCTCTGAATTTGATAAAGTGAAATTTCAAAAAGCGAATTAACAAGTGTGAATTTTTTTCATCTGAATTAAACTCTTGAATTTTTCTACATTATATTTTCTCAACTATTTTTTCAGTGTTTAAAATTTGAGAAGTCAAATTTGGAAGAGGAAAATTTTGAAGGAAAAAAAATCGATTGTAAAAAATTAAAAGGAAAAAAATTGATGATAAAAAATTCATAGGAAAAAAAATCAAAGGAGAAAAATTCGATGAGAAAAAATTCAGAGGAAAAAAATTCGGCCTCAAAAAATTCAAAGGAAAAAAATTCAGACGCTCAAATTCAACAGGACAAATTCGGTAGGTAAAAAATTCCAAGTCATTTTTTCACATCTGTGCAACCAGGATAACGAGTCAATCCAAGATTACGTCGAACCGGCATTCAGTCAATCATATCATGCTAGCAGGCAGCAGAGCTTGAGCCTCTGGCTAGCAGCAGCAGCGGCTGGAATCACAGGACAATCACAAACTGCCCGCTACATGCCACCCCTTCACTTTCGAATCTGACTCCAAATAAAGTCACACTCGCAGCCGACGAAGGACAGTGCAATCGCAGGGGATCCATATCCTGGAGCCTGGTGAAATGGGCACGGACTAAAGCTCCTTTAGCTCTCTCATTCAGGAAAAGGTTCAGTTTCTCACTTTTACACTGTAAAAGATCATCGTGGTATTGATCAGGTTGTGAGGCAATATGATTTTCAAGAGTCCTAACCACTTCTTCCAACTCCTGTTTTTTCTCCTAATGTTAAGTGTTAGCTGAGATAAGTATTGTTGGCAAAAAAACCCTGATTTGAACCTTTCCTGCCTCCCATTACTTCGTAAGAGAAGAGAAAGGAGTTTTCTTAGACCTCCAGTAAAACCAAAACAATTTCAAATTCTCACAGAAATTTAAATTGTGTTATAATTTACATTAAAATGCCAAAAGGACCTTGATTTTTTTAGTAGGACACAAACTAAACTCCAATAAAAACTAAATGGTGATCCCTGAATGCTACAGGAATGATCAGACTCGAGTTACTCGAGTGATGAAAACTGCAGATACATAAAACCTATCTAAACTAGCTCCACTGCTTCTACCACCTGACACTTTGACCCAGGTATAGCCCACTGTTTGACTGAAGGATGTGTTGATCTCCAGACATCCACCATGTCAGATTTCCTCAAGACCTGAGCCAGAAACGAGGATGACTGAAGATGAGGTTCCTTACAGTCCTATCAATGGTATCGTCAGTGGTGTTCCAATCGATCAGCCACCGATCATGATCAGCCGATATCGATACAAAAGTACATGATCTGTGTTTGCCGATCAGCGTCTTGGTTGCCGATCACAAAACCCGATCACCTATACTTCATACTTTGCAGCCTGCCGAAGCGCAGTTGCAGTGTGGTGTAGCTCCTCATTTCCTCTGCGCTATGCACGCGCCTGCAAATTCAAAACAAACATGCCTGCCAAGTGGAACTTCC
>JBAMHT010091011.1:0-11684 GCA_037177075.1 Craterocephalus fluviatilis | reverse complement strand
GAACCGACGCCCATTGTATCAGAGTCAGTTTCACTTTAGAAATTTAAACAGAAGTTGCATGCATATATATATTCCAGATTTCCCCTTAAAAAATATCATGTTACAATCTTACTCATCGATTTTCTTGATGCAAAGTTGTTTTTAATATCAACTTACAAAAGAGCTGTTTTATCACATGGCTGCAGCTGATGATGGACATTCTTGGATCATTGTAGATCTCTGCCAAGCTGGAGCAGAGATGAGCTTCTCTCTGGGTCTGTTGGTGAAAGCTGGAGTCCTGATGCTTTAGCTGAGATGAGATAGAAGAGCAAATTATGCTGGAGGAGCTGAAAATATTTCTTAAGTATCTGTAGAGTATAGGGAAAGTATAGGTAACGACGGGATGCTGGATGAGAAAGTTAAGGTACGAATGAATAGCAATGATACACTTTAACTGCTTTTCAACATACATTAAAACTTTTAACCTAAGCTGTGAGAGCACTAACTAAAGGCTTAAAACAACCTGATTACTTTTAAAGAAGATGGAAAACTTATAGCATTTTTCTTTTACCTGTCGTGTCCAGCATCATAGCAGCAGAATGATGGTCTGGCTGCTGGGTTGTGTCGAACAAATTTGCTTTGCCAAGACGAGCTTTCTGGATGTAAAAGCCCTCTTGTTATAAATTTTTTGTTTCTAAATTTTATTTTATTTGCTTATTTATATTTAATAATTGTCTGTTACTGAATCAACGTAATAGTCTACTGCTGGACCTGACCAGAGGGGAAATGAAAAAATTGAAAAGAGAGCTGAAAAGAAAATGAAAGTAGATAGAAAAAAGAAAAGAAAAAAGATTTACTAGACATAAAACAACAAAATCCAACATCAGACTCTATACAAAACCTGGACGGCAAAAGAAAAACAATAGTATGAGAAATTGTGAAAGTCCCAGTTCTACAGCAGTTTTATTGTGTTTAAAATACTAATTTTCATTAGTAGGGACCTTTCTCATTATGTCATCTCAGCATAAAAGAGACAATCCTTTCCTGTTGTGGTGAGATAGTTTTATTTCTGACAGGCAAATGCAATAACACAGCACCGCCACAAGGAAGCAGCAAAGATCTCTTCACACACCCTGTTCGGCCCCCCTGCAGAGATTGCAGCTGCAGACACCGAGCAGCGCAGATGTTTCAGAGCATCACCATCATTAGAGGCAGCGGAAGTTCTGCTACACATTAGTCCAGCATTCCTCTGCAGGAAATTTAAAAAAATGTAGTAAAATGTTTAAGGAATGCTTTGTGCTGGATGTTGAAGAATTTGGAGAATGGCTCTTTGAAGCAGCAGTCTTATTGTTTCATTTGATTGTAGCATTAATGTGAGCTGCTTCCTCCTTTCCTTCCGCCTTCCCCTCTTTGTTGCTGCCTTCTTTGTGTTTCCTTTCGATAGAGATATCACACTCAGGCTCACTGAAGTTCAGGAAACACCATGGAGTAATGCCCTGCAACATGACTGGTTTGCTTTTTCTGTGTGTCCTCATGGACATGAAAAATGTTGTGTGATCTCCCTTTTATGGCTTAATCTGTAAATGTATGTATGGACAGTTCCAGACCTGCAAAACTCAGTTTTAGTCAAGTTTTATAGAAAGTATTTTATTTCAGTCACATTCAAGTCCTGCATAAAGGATTTTCTTTGGTGATTTGACCTTTTATTCAGATTTTATACAAATGATCTTTTATCCATGGTTACATATAAATGATTTTATTTGTGCTTAATTTTAATGATTTTGCTTTAACTCGTGGTTTTCCAATTATATTTTTTTCCTTGAATGCATGCTGAATACAGATTAAAAATAAAGAGGGTTTCATTTTTGCTTTAGATGGGATGATCATTTAAAGTTTACTTATCAGGAGTGGAAATTTAAATAGATGTGACAGTTTCATTCTTTGTACATTGAACACTGTTCGGGGCAAAGATGTATATCTAAGATGGAAGCAGCAGCATTGCAGTAAGTGAATATGAACCCAGATATTACCTCAATATTATCATTTCATACTGATATAATGTTGATAGAAATGTTTGTAGACATAATAAATTCTGCGTAACACAATTCCTTTGAGCTAAACCTGTTAAACAACTTGTGTTGTTACAGAAAAACACTGCCACATTTCTCTGAAATAATATTAATCACCGTTGGAAGTTATGCACAGCTATGGTCTTATGTTTGGGCCCATCATATCAAATATTCAGGAATGCATGCAAGCTGGTTATCTCATCAGAAGCAAATATTTTTCTGACTGCTTTTTTGGACTCAGACTGTAACAGTTATAAACTAGACACATAAACACATACAGATGCAGCTATGAGGTCATTTAACAATCTTTAGATTCAGGGAATGAAGTAAACAGTCGCAAGAGCAAATATTTTAACACCGACATCCAATTTTCATGAAGTAAATCAGGCAGTGAGTGAGCTAGAGCGAAGTTTTCATTGGCTTGCATGAATGCTTCTTTTTATCATGATGCAGTGATGAGGAGGGTAATGTCCCATGGAGGAGACTGATATTTACTGGGGAGGATGCAAGCAAAAAAACAGAAAGTGTACATGTGTGATGCCAGGAATAAAAACTGTAATGAAAGTGTTTCCTGTGTTGCTCTATTTAAAATAACTGAACCGCTACTCATAGTAGAAGTCACGTAGTGTGTGATATCACTTGGGGATAGTTATGACATCACCTCCAGGAATATACCCCACATGATGCAATATTTTCTCACATTTAATTCCAAGTTGTTTCAATACCCCTTCTGGTTCTATTTTTGTCTCTACGCAGGTCCAGAAAAGGTAATAGAAGAAAACTTCCATATGCTTGGCTGATTCATGATCCATTTCCCTCTGTTTGTACTCGTGGGAGCTTCATAGAACTTGACTAACATCAGTTGTCTACTCTGTTGGAAACGAGGTTTATGTGTATTTACATAGCAGCCATCCAAAAGGTCTGTAAAGCAGATGAAATATGCAGACGTACAGGAGCCTCACACTCATTTAATCCATGAATCATTTATTCTGAGGATGTCACAGGTTATGGTGAGGACCAGAGAATTTAGCCACACACAGGAATGCTTGTAAAGGAATAACATGTTTATTTAATATGACATAGGTAGAAGGTTGTGAAGAACAGCCAGAGCTAGGAGGATTTGGTTAACTGAAAAAGTCCAGGATCCAAGGAGGAGGTCAAAATGTAGGAAAAGGTCAAGCACGGGTAGGCTGACATAGGCTAGGCTTGGTAGTCCAAAACAAAACGTAGGTCAGAATCCACAGGTCTGAAAGACAAGAGAGGTCTGACATGGGCAACGTAAGAAGGGATATGAAAAGAAAGGCAACACGTTATATGGATTTATGCTGACCACTTGTGGACATAAATATTTCCCGATGGAGTTCGAGTTGCGCCGCAACTGTCTGCGTGACTAAATGATCGTATAGCATGCTACAACATAGGTACAGGTTGAAAATACTGAATATCTCCTTTAAATAGGTAGAAAACAGGTGAGGCAATGAAGCAATTAGGAGCCTCCAGGTAGACTGAAAGAGGCTGATGAAATGGGGTGAAAAATAGGCCACTTTATTGATCCCAGAGGAAAATTCAATGTTGTAGTGCTGTCGTTCTTCAGAATGCTGGGAGGAATGATCTTCAATGAAACGCTTGTTCAGGTCTGATGCAAGAAACTATCAGCTCCATGTCTCTTGTGTAGATCTTGTGTTTAACAATGACATTTCCAGGATTTTTAACTGAATGAACCGGAGGGATGACAAAAAAATGTTTAGGATTTCTAAGCATCACTACTGAGTTTTTGTGCCGTACAAAGGCTAATTTAGCATCAGTGTTGCATCTTGTCTCTTCGCTGAGCTGTTAAAAGAAAGCTTGATGTTGACGCTTGTCTTCCCTCCGGTATGCTCTTTCTTTTTCCTGCTTTCTCTAAAAAGGTTTCTTGCAGTTCTTTGACTTAAATCAACCACAGTCATGTCATGACTGGAAAAAAGAAGTTGTGAGGTGGTTTCAAAATCAAATCAAATCAAATTTTATTTATGCAGCACCTTTCATACAAAAATCAACACAAAGTGCTTCACAAGTTAAAAGCAACAGAAAAAAGTAATATATATATAAAATAAAATAAACCGGTCTCTCCCTCTCTCATACACACATCCACCCACACACAAACACGCATTTACTCATTTATAAAATTCTCAGAGTAAATTGTCTGTCTCTTTAGCCACTGTAAGAAACACTTTAAAACTTAAATGAAATAAATAAATGAACACCTGGCTTGGTGTTACAGACAGTAGACAATATTATAGGGATCCATTCACACCAAGCCAGCTCACGCATGGCAGCAGAACGCGCCGCCAATGAGACGCCCCCAGCCCCAGGTAGTCCGCGAATAACACCACCGGCTGAAGGCTGTAATGTTTAGGGCCACCCAGTGAAGGAGCCACTCCACGGTAGCGACCCCACAGTATAGTGGCTAGACATAAAAGATGATAGTAACTAGACAGGAAAGAGGGTGGGAGAGCAGGGAATGACATGCGGCAGGGGGCCAAGGCCGGGGGGGGTCTACACTGAGGAGCTGTGGCCTCATGGGGCAGCCAGGAGTTTTAAGATCATTAAATGATGTTTTATTGGCATAAAGTTAGATTAAATTCAGGGCTGTTTTGCAGCAAAACATTTAAAAAATGACGCCCTGAACTCCTCTGTTTCTATCATTAATCTTTACTCTGTATATAAATACATGAAAACTATGTTTCTCTGTTTCTTTTCCAGAAGGTTTCCCTTGTTGACCATCATTTCCCGACCCTTTCCACCGCTAGCAGACTCAGTTGGTCGGCCAACTTTAGCCTGGATTTGTAATGTGTCAGTAGAGTGTCTCCACCTAAAACCCAAACACCATGACATTTAAAAACAAGGCTGAAATAAACTGAGCAGAAAAGTCTTCACTGGGCAGTTCTGTTGTTTTTTTCATATCTTGTAAGCAAGTAAACTACAAGTTTCCTTCACTGTATTCTCTGTTAAGAAGATCCCACGCTGCTTTTCATTCCATAAACTCATTGGCTGCCAGCATTGAAACTGTCTTAAATTGATCATGACTCTCTCTTTCACCGACGCGCATACTTCGCTTCGCCAGTGTCCTACTAGTTCCGCCTCCATTAAGAACTGCCAAAAAGTCTTTTAACGTCTTCGGCAGTGACGATCGGATTTGATGAGATGTCAAAAGACGTCAAAAGATGTTTTTGGCACCCAATGCATTGCATAATTTGCATACCTCAGGTAGCAGAAGTCCAGGCTTGTATTAGGCCATAGGCAAATACTTGCCAGTTAGAAACACGCTCACCTGCAGCATGAACTGCAAATTTCTCCTGTCCAACACCATCACCGTACACACACAGGAAAGCTGACTCTATCCTGAAAACAGACTCTTTAATTTGCATCAAACCATTTCAGGTCTTCATTTCTTTATATATCAGTTAATTTATTAAGTTATTTGCTTTTGTACAGTATTACTAATGTATTCATTTCTAAATTATTTATTTATTATTATTCCGTAGTCATTTTTTTATCTCTTATTTGAGATGAGGTTGTACTTTATTTTATTTAATTTCAGTCTTTTTCTTTTTCGTTTTTCCCTGCATTTGTTTTGCTTTTTAGAAAAGCTTTTTAGTGGGTTAATGATTTGACTTCCATTGATTATTCTTATATTATTTTGTTTCCAACACATCATTCTCCTCATTCCCATGGATTGACCCGTAGCCGAGACACCTTTAGATTGCCGGTGGTATATAAAGAATAAATATTCATATTCATTCTCTGATGTTTTGTGTAAATGTTCTCTTTATTCTTTAGCAGTATCTATTTAAATACATTATGATTTTGTCAACCACTTATTTAGTCCTCTGTTCTGTGGCAGCCCTGCTTCTTTCCTTAACTTTTTTCACACAGGCAGAAGTGAATTTTCAGGGTGACTAATCAAAGCCCCCATGCTTGCCAGACAGGTTTAATTAACCTCCCAATGACTTGCCGTCATTCCTATGGTCACACCATGCCATTCTGAATAACACTTTATACATCTTTTTCATTTAAGGTTGGGTTGCTAAACTCTCCATTTAACAATTTGTTTGGATTTAAGTGTGCTGTAATGTTGCACAAAATCACGATAAGAGATGAATGTGTAACAGGTTGACAATGCGGGCTCCAGGAACTGGTTGCATTGAAGCAGGATGGGGAAGAGTGACTTTTGTTTTTGTGAAGAGTTTAGTCTCATCCCTCATTACAGTTGGTAGTCACCACAAATGGAAACTAATATTTATTCCACCTCCTGTGACACATTGATAACACATTCAACCAGACCAATTGTGATTACTGAAACTCTTGGGATTATTGATTAAAATCATTCTGGATGATATTGCAATCATTAAATAATTTACACTTTCCCATAGACTGCATATAAAGTACACATTTCACAAAATACACAAGCAGGTTTTTTTAATTAAATACAAATAAACCATGGGTTCAAAGTTGAAGTTGCACAGAGCTTTACAACTGGTTCCTAATTGTTTCCAGCCACAACAACCAAAATGTTGGAGTTTAAGACATTTTGGTCTGAGTTTAACCCTAACCACAACACTGGGGATCACAAGATTATTTCAGGGGGTCACCAGATAATTATGGAAAACATATATCCTACATTTAAGGGGAAAAAATGTAGATTTTTTTTATCATATCTAAAATGAGCTTACTTTTTTAACAGATTAATGCACAATTCCACATTAATTATTGGTTATTGACTCTGACAGTGTGGAAGAACCTGCTGGATGATCCTCTGATATCATAAAACTAATCATATCATAAAACTAATCATTCTCTTTGCAGGATGGGTTCTTGAGCTAAAACGCTAAACATTGTTGTCTGAATCACATTCTCAGTTGCCTGAAGCCACTTATGGAATCAGTCACTCTTATGAAATCCATAAGCACTTTTCACCTGTTTATACACATCTTGTCAACACATTTTCATTGTGATGCACCTGTGCTGCAGAATAGTGCAACCAAATATCAGTAGATTCACTGTATCTACCAGAATCCAAAGGTGGAGAGAACAGGTAATTACCTTTTGTTAGAAAACAACAACAGAAGCCAGACCTACATTCTGCTACTAAACTGTAAACCCGAACAAGTTGAAAATACTCAAAATGTTTGTCGTAACCGATTACGTCAAAGTTTTTGAGTTGCATAAATACATTTATTGAGTTCCACTAAACTTAAAAGATGTACTTTCAAGTTACTCAAATGATTTAGTAATTTCCCAAAGATTTTAAGTTGTGAAACAAATTGTATGAGTTTGATTAAGCTTGCATACACTAGGAAAAAATGAGCCTGCATTGTTTCAAACCCTTCTTCAGCCTAAATCAGCAGTGCCCTTAGTACTGTCCTGACTTGGATTTGATCTGGCAATCTGTGCCCTGTGAAGTGGGAGCACTAACCACAACACTACCATGCAGTTGCACCTTGGCAGCATGCATACACAAATACATACATGAATACATGACAAAGTGATCTGCTGTGTACTCAAAATATGTTTTGATGACAGCCATGAACTTAATAATATTGATCTACTTTAAATCAAAGTGCATTACTCACTGGGAAAACTTAATAGTTTACAGTTCTTTTCACTAAAAACTGCTTTCGAGTTACTCGTCCTTAATAATTTAGAGTTAGTTGAACTGTTCGGTTTTCAGTTTATGGTGCCCAACAAGACAAGTAAAAATAATAATGAAAATGAAATTAGAAAATTATTTCTAAATATGTTTCCATTTATTTGAAAAAAAGATTTTCATTTTAAGAAATAAATTCTAAAACTGTGAAATAAAAAATGACAATATTTGATTTTTTTAACAAAAAAAATATATTTTAAAATTGTAAAATAAAAAAATCCTGATATTTAGTTTTTCTATTTAATTTTCCAACCCCTACAGGATATGTGAACCTGACTTTTGTGCAACATGTCCCTGGTCATTAAAGAAGGCTGAGGGCTTACATAGTGTAAACGAACGGAAATTAACTGACATGACACCAAAGATAGAAAAGGATCAATTATTACCTGTTGCGGCATGTTGAAGGGAGCCCAAAAACAGTCTGGTGCAGGAAATGTAGAGGCAGTGAAACTTCAAATCATTTCCATAAAAACCCTTAAGTTACCTCTGACAGAATCACACCTGGAAACTTGATATGACTTGAAAAGATTAAACCATGATAGGGATTTCACAATGTGAACCTGAGGCTAACAAACAAAATGAAGCAATGAGTGATTTTGTTAAAACCCTGATTAAAGATAATATTATCTAGGATAGAAACTAAACCAGAGCATGAAATACTTAGGCACTAACTCAGGGGAAATTAACAAACCAGAAAATTATGAAAAAAAATAGCCGAAATTTAAGAAATATCAAAAGAACTAAAGAAAACTACAGAATAAGTTTGAGAAACCTTAGTGAAGCAAAAACCGTCATGAAATTACTTAGAAAAAGTGCCATGCACTGGTCAACATTCTGCTTTTTAAACCTTTTTCTACAAGTAAACCAAATATTCTGTGAGAGACCTGGACTCCAGTAGTCTTAGAGTCAGACCTGGACTTTAATAGTCACATTAACACAGCTGTGAAGTCAGCTTATTATCACTTAAAGAACATCTGGAGGACTAAATGACTGAAGATTCAGCAGGATTTAGAAAAACGGGTCTAGCATTTATCTGAATTAGACCAGGTCTCTCAGTAAAGTCCATCAGACAGTTGCATTTAGTCCAGAACCTGCTGCTCCAGTCTTCACTAAGCGCAGGGCCTAGATCGTATAACACCAGTCCTCAGATCTTGCTTCCTCTTTGTCAAACATCCTCACATGTGAAACAAACTCTAAGAAACCCGCAGGCCTACACAAATTTATCAAACTAAAGTTATACCGTGAAATTATTGCATATGTATTCAACCTCAGCTTGCAGCTTTAAAAAATCCCCAGCTTGTGGAAGGCATCATGTCTGGTACCTGTCCCCAAAAAGAAACATCCAGCTGGCCCAAAGGATCACCTTAACATCTCACATCATGAAAAGACTCAAGAAACTGGTCCTTTTCCACATCAGGCCCAAAGTGCCTGCATTCACCCCCTTACAGTTTGCATACCAGCCCAACATCAGGGTCGATGATGATCTTATCTATCTGCTCCAGAGGTCTACGCTTACCTCAACACTTCGGATGCAGTGCTTATGTTTTGTGACTACTGGAGTGCATTAATCCAACCTGAGCTGCTGGGTGAGAAGTTGTAGAGGATGCAAGTGGAGTCAGGGCTTGTTTCTTGGGTGTTAGACTGTCTAACTGCCAGACCTCAGTTTGTGAGACTCCAAAATTGTGTCTCTAACACACTTCTATGCAGTACAGGGGCCCCTCAGGGAACTTTCTTGTTACCTTTTTTGTTCAGGTTGTACACATCAGACTTTAAGTTTAACTCTCCTGCTAGTTTTCTTCAGAAATTTTCAGATAACTCAGCCGTTGCAGGCTGTGTGAGAGGAGGCTGTGAGGGGGAGTACAGAGACATAATCAGGGAATTCATCACTTGGAATAACTAAACCACCTGAGGATTTGATTTCAGGAGGAGGAAGCCCAAACCTGTTCCTGTTTCAATTCAGGGACTGGAGGTTGAGCTCGTCTCCACCTACAAGAACTCAGGTCTACAGCTGGAAAACAGGCTGGATTGGTCCAGCCCCGCTCAGACAGTCCATTAAAAGGGTCAGAGCAGGCTGTATTTTCTAAAAAGGTAGTATTCTTTTATTATCTGCAAACCAGTGTTGTGTTCCTTATACAAGACTGTTGTGTGATAAGTGCGCTGTTGCTGTTGCTTCTGCTGTAAAAACATTCTATTTCCTGTGAGGGATTAATAAAGTATCTACAGTATCTTAACTTTTTAATCTGACTGATTTGAAAAAATGATAATAAAAAACAAACAAACAATATCATCCTGGATCAATGTACATTTCTGATAAGCAGTGGACAAGATTACCTGCTGCAGGTGTCCAAGTCTGATGGAGAGTTAAAGAAAACGCGTGATTACACTAATCATCTCAAAGGATTGTTCAGCAGAATATTAGCTTCTAAGTTACATAAAGTATTTTACAGCAGTTTATCCTATTGCCATATTGTTTACTTGTATTTTAAAGATATTTCTGTTGAACCACAACACAAAATTAATGACATGATTTTCACAACATTTTCATTAATTTTGCAGACAACCCTGGATAGATAGATAGATAGATGGATAGATAGAGAGATAGATAGATAGATGTTCAATAATCTAAAGCTAAACTTTATATCAAAGCTTCTACTGTGACATCGTAGCCTACCACTTGTGAAACAGGGAAGTCCTGCTGAAGAACACACACTGCACACGGTCAAAAGAAGAGAAGAGCAGCATTGCGATGAAAATCAATCCTTCTGTAAAGGAAAAGCAGTAACATTTTAACAGATTAAACCGAAGCAGAAACTAATAACTCGGTGATGTTTATAATCAAGTAATACATATTATATAAAGGTAAGGTATTTTTAGCAGGACTGTAACAAAACTGAGGGCTTACTGTGAGCTAAACTTTTTATCTGTAGCAATACTGTAAAACTAGAAGGACACAGAGCGACTTAGCTACTTTTAGCCCTTTCATCCAGCATGCAGTCCAAATAAATAAAGCGGCGGCCTACTCAGCTGAGACCAAACAGGTGTGCCTCCATTCGAAACATCACTGAGTTGGCGTCCTCATTTATCTTTTTTACTCGTGCGCACGAGACACGCGTGTTGCACGAGAAAGTATTTGGTGCCCACAAGAAGCTACCTCGCGGTGCCTTGGGTGTCATTTGCGCTCAGGGGACCATTTCACTCAAATATGGAATGAAATGACCTGAGCCTTGTTTTAATATCGGACTCGCCTCCAGGACATTACAGCTTTACACGCACGGCGTTACTTTATATTCTCTACGAAATACGCCTAAAGCGAGTTTTGAAGACTTGTGTTTTTTTTCTGCACAGAAACACACAAAAACAGATAAAATGACTACCTTTATTCAGGAAAACCTACAGACATGTAGGCCTACTCTAAAACAACTTCCTTCACGCAGAAAGTTATTCTCATTCTATTTTTACCACTTCCTGTTGCGCACAAGTAATTAAGATAGATTTTCTTCCCTCTGCGTCCCTTTATGAGCTCTGTATCTCACAGACCAACAGAGAATAAAATGGAACATAAAGAAAAGAATACTTACGGTCAAATTCTCTCATTATCTTTCTTTTTCAGGTATTGTGTAGTCAGAACATTTTCTAAATGGCAGTTTCCTTCTAGTTGCCGTTATAGTCTAAACTCCACCCATTTTTAAATCATGACTAAAAAAAACTTACAGTTGTTGGCTATAACATAGCAACACTAACATGCAGTAAACAAAACAATGAAAACAAAACATTCCTTCCTTTCCCCTCACTTTTAAGTCTTAGCAGCACCCACACTTTAAAAATATAGTTTTGTATTAGAAATCTAAACTGGTGGTAAGTGGAGCAAATGCAACACACACACACACACACACACACACACACACACACACACACACACATACCCTCATTGAGACATGTACTAAGATCGG
>JBAMHT010090846.1:0-11786 GCA_037177075.1 Craterocephalus fluviatilis | reverse complement strand
GGGGTTTTAACAAATAAAGTAACTAGTAATCTAACTTAGTTACTCCTAAACCTTAGTAATCAGTAAAGTAATTAGATCACTTTCTAATGAACTAATCAGTAATCACTAATCAGATTACTTTTTCAAGTAATCTGTCGCATCACTGCTGAAAACACAAAACACTTAAAAATGCATTTATCTAAGAAATGCATCTAAAATTCAATGCAAACATGAACAGACAGACACACAGTCTCTTGTTTTCCTGGCAGGGATATTCTGAGGTGTCAGATAAGGGTGTGTTAGCATGTCTGACACGCTCCCATCTGCTTTTGCTTACTTCTCACCCTCTCCAAGCTGTGACCCTGGCAAACAGCACAACATGACTCGCTGATGCTGAGCCTGAGTGCAAGCAAGTTGCTTCAGTTTCACACTCTGGCACGTCTCGTTTCATCCGGCATGGAAAACTTTAGCCGTCATGGTTTTTATCCTCAGGTGTTTGGAGTTGTCTCTAAATGAAGTGCATAATTTTCTTAGTGGTACTCAAGCATGGGTTTAGATTTCTGATTTTATTTAAAGGGCCATATATCATAAAAATGTCTGTTTGTACTTTATCTCAGCAGTGCTGAATCATCAACAGATAAAATATTTGTGTTCATTCAATATTCACTTTTTTTGTGGTTTCTCAGTTAAATCTGATGCAGCTAGCGGAGACTTAACATGAGGTCCTAATAATTCATGATAAATCCATCATAATCCTGGTACTACTCGCTTTAAACCTCTGATTTGATCGTAGTTTCTGTCTCTTTAAATCTTTTTAAGAAGCACATGTGTTGTCATTGTTTCCTTGATGATGTTCAGGCCAGTTAGCTTAGGCAACAGGAATGCACTGGCAGCCTAAACTGTCTGGCTGAAATCAAAAACCTGGATGAGGTTGAATTTTCTAAATCTTAACGAAGAGGAAAGGCCAACAGGTTTGGAAAATCTAATTCCCCCCTAGAGTGGCTGATGTTCTCAGTTTGTTAATGTCTTGCAGTCGCCCTGCAGTCTGGGTGTTGCTCCCAAAAGTTGGAAAAGCAGGAAAGTGCCATTATTAACTCTATTTTTTTTACTCATTGCTAAAAAGAAACCTCGTCTGTCTTTTAGGGATCTTTAGAAGGTTATTCAAGCTCTTAACACCTCTCATCTGGACTAACGTAATTAGTATTCCAGGTTAGATCAGTCAGGTGATTACAAATAACTCACAGGGCTCATCTTTTCGCTGCTGCAGAGAAACACAAGCACAAAACTCCCGTCTTAAAATCTCTCTACTCGTTTCCTGTCTGTCATCACATTGATTTTTAGATTTTTAATGCTCCGTGTTAAATCTTTAAATGGTCTCACCCCTTCCTATTTACATGACCTCGTCAATATCCACATGCCTATTTGAGCACTTCGGTCAATCTGCCAGTTTCTCCCCGTTGCTCTGAGCTAAAATTAAATCACGAGGATGATCGAGCATTTGCTGACTGAGCAGTACATGACCTTGACCTGTCCGCCCGCTCGGAGCAAACAAGCTTTTAAATGTCAGCTGAAATGGTATTCTGGCCTCCCGCTGACCAAATGTGAGACATTACATAGTTTTATTTATTATTGTTTTTATTCTATTTGAGGTTTTGTGACTAATGATGACATTGTTAAGCAATGTGATCAACAGTTGTTGCTTTAAAATGTGCTACATAAATATATTTGACAAAGTCGTCCCACTTCCAGTTTCAGCTCAGTTTTTTAATCCCTTTTTGTTGTTTGTACAAGCTTTTTATTCCCACTACATTTTTGTGCATCACAACAAAAAATTATTTGTTGTATTTGACAGATTTTTCAACTAACGGTTGTGTTTAGATGATCTGCTACTAATAAAATATCTGTATTTAATCTTCTTAAATGTTTTGATTAAATTATTGTATGTATATTGTATAATATATTGTATATTATTATACTCATCCTCATGTTTTTATTAATAAAAGAGTACCTAAATGTTAGTAAGAAGGCAGGTATAATATTAAAGTATACAAATAAGGTTAATTTGTCTTTGAGTTATGTGAAACCCATTAAGGATCTTCTAATGATGAGAACTGAGTCACAGCTGTGAGTTGTTCCTTTTTTATATTCAAATGATTAACTCTCTATAATATATGGGGTAAGTTTTATTCTCACCCAAATCTATCCTTGTAATTGCTACCAGTGATTGTTTCCTTGATAAAATGATTCTAAAGAATAAAAAAATAAAAATGAGATGAATGAGTACTGTGAATGGCTCTTTGAAAGGAATGACTCCTCAAGATCTGGCTCCCTTCAAAGAGCCATGAATCACATCTGTATCACCCCCAAAATTACACTGAGGATAAGCTTAACTGTCTTATAATTGTCTTGAAGAATAAGGTTATAACTCAGGGGGAAATTGAATTGATAAGATTTCAGTGCTTGTACTTAAAAACTATAGTTTTCTGTTTTTGGAATGATTGTGGTTCGGACTAAATGGGGAATTCAAGCAATGTCTGATCATGAACTGAAGAGATTGAAACAAGATGTAGTTCATTGTTTTCATCTTGGAAGGCTGGAGCACTTAAATGTTTCTGCTATTGTTAAATGTTTATTTCTTTTCTTGCTTTTATCTACTTTTTAAAATGTAAATATTCTGTTTTATATATCTTTGTGAACATCTCTGGAGGACAAAAAAGAGGAAAAGAATGAATTGATCATCTGTAAATAAATGTACTGAGGCAGGGAGAAGGAATAGGAATAAATGCTCATACTTCTAAAGCTTTTCAGTCAGGACAAGATTGTATTGTTTTCTATTTTGAATAGTGATTTTTGTCTTTGTAAAATCCTAAAATGTTCAAAAAGAAGAGTCAGTACAAAATACATTTTAAATAAATTGTCATGCACCAAACTTCATTTGGATTTTAATTGCCATACTTGTCTTTCTAATGTTTCTACTACTTCAATGTCTGTTTTATTGCTGTTTTGTTTTAAATGTGTTTATTCTTATTTATTTTACATTATACAGAACTTTTGTCATCACTCTTTTTAAAATGGCTTATAAATCAAGCTGACTTGACTAACCTGAGATTTGACGCGTCTCCAACATCAGCAAGGCTGGAGTTGGGTTCATGTTAGGTCATGTATCAGTGACCTACATAGGGCATCATGACGCCTCTATTCATCAGGTTAGTCGGGGAGTAAATGTTGAAATGTTCTGTTAATAACATGGCCCCCTTTGTTGATGTTCAGTGTTGGCATGTAAACAAAGAAAATAATGAGGTTATCTTCTTCCACAGAGATTTACTCTGAGAAGTTAAGATTTATTTTAGGTGGGGATAAAATGGATTAGCATGGAGATGACCGGCTAACATGCACTTAAAAGGTGGTATTTTGCATGTGGACATGCAGATATAAACAGAAGCACATAGTCCATTCAAAGATTTGAGTTTGTGCCATTTCTCCACATGCAGATGAAAAATCTGGGTAGTGTAAAAATCTTTTACATGATTGTAAATAGGTCAAAGTTGCCTGGAGAACAAAGTTGTTGAGGACACTGCTACATAAAACAATTTTTTATTTGCATTTATGGTAAATTAGCAGCTTTCTAATTAGCCATCAAGACATGACAGTGTTTCACTCAAAGTTTAAATACAGTAGAAAAAAAAAAAAACTTCTGTTCACGTGGACGTCTTTAATTACTACTAATCTATCTAGTGATTGTACCTGTGAATGATAAAATTGTCTTCCATGATGGTTTTTTTGAAAAAACGTGTAGCAGCCTAAAGGCTGCTAGGAAATGACTATGTTCTGCATTTACATGTAGCCAGGGCAACCTTGCAGTCATTGCAAGCACGAGGACATATTTCAGTTCAAGTTATAATTTTTGTCTGAAGTTTTGTTTTTGTCTAAACTCAACCAGGATGTGCGTAAAGTATTTTCATGTTGGGTTGTCATGGCGAGGCCGTGGCTGAAGTGCTGTCTTTGACCGTTTGTTAAAAGACAAAACTCCACAATAACTTGTGCTGTAAGGTAAGGAGGCTGGTTTGAGTCATTTTCCCCTTGTGCGGCTTGTAGGTGTGGCTCTTTAGGACACCACCATGAGTCATGCTGGTTCAGTCTGAGATCCAGTCCAGCACCAACCATCTGGAAGCTTTGTGTCATTTTAAAATACACGCAAACATGAAATTCGAATCTTGTATAGAGTATGTGACTGGAGAGCAACACTCTTTATTTCTACGGCAACTGTGCAGCAGAGGCTGTGGCCCAAGGCAAGTCTGTGCAGTTTAAGCAACCAACGTTAAGTCTCGTCATTTTTCAGAGCATTCAATTTTTTATACACATTATCCTGCAGGATGTCTGAACTCGATTTCATTTGTTTTTCACAAAATTTCAGCACTATATGTGATTAAAGAGACTTTTTTTATGCTTAATTATATTAGGCCAAGAATACTATTATATACAGACAAATTCTTAAAAACCACAGATAAATTAAAAAATTGCACAATTTAGAGTAATTTTAAAAGTGCTTGAAGAGATGAGCTTCCATACATGCCTCTAAAGCACTGCAGTTTGCTGCATTTAATTCATGCACTCTCTTTATACTTTTTCATAAATTAAATATATCAATATAAAGAAAAAAATCACCATAAATATACTTTAAAAGCCCACAAAACTAAAATTTGGATTAACTTCACCACTGACAGGAAGAAAATCACTGACAAAAGTATTTTCTACATGTTTAGCATTTATCACTGAGTGAAATGTCATGAACAGGGTTTGACCAAAGTTTTTACTGTTAATTGATGCAAATTAGTATCAGATATGACACGTCTGCATTAAGCAAGGGGCAGCTGAAGAAAAGTTCATTATGCTGCATGATGATAATAAACTAGTCTTGATTCTTGATAGATGTGCCCAAATTTTACTAATTACTTTATGTATTTGTTGCTATATGAAAAAAACGTGCAGTAACTTTTGGTTTAAAAGCACTCGTAACCAACTAGCGAGATTTATAAGCAGTTTTCTTTACATGGCAAAGAAAAGAAAAAGACTTAAATCAAATAAAACAATTGAATACACACAATGAGACCAAGAAACAGACCACATCAGTTCAGTTCTGAAGTCTGTAAAGCTCTGAATGGTTAAGACCAAAATGCATCAGCGACCGCTTTACCCATGACGAACAGCAGACCATCAGTTTATCTGGATCTGGTCTCTTATCAGTTCCCAGAGTCAGAAGCAGACACGCAGAAGCTGCATTCAGCTTCTATGGTCCACATGTCTGCTACATGAAGCATCAGTTCAGCAGAAATTCTCCTCCTGAAGATCCTCTTGTTTCCAAATCTGTACTGTTTCTTTTAAGATTGAATTGTAAACTTAGTCATGTTTTTAATCTGTTGTCTTTCATCATTTCTCTTTTCCTTTAGATTTTAACTTACCTCTTCTTTTATTCAATTTATTTATTTATTTTAGTGTTTATTTTTTCCTGCATCCTGCAGTAATGTTTCAATGTTTTATGCAAAGTACTTTGAATTGTCTGGTACATGAAATGTGCTGTATAAATAAATTTGTCTTGCCTTTTATTTTAGTCTAATTTAACCATTACAAGTGATTTGTTTGTTGGAGTAATTTTTCACCTACCTTCAATCGTAAGAGCCTTATTGAAGCATTTTTCATAGGAATATAGTTATTTTAATCAAACTTATAACCTGGCAAATCAAGTAAATAAAGACCAAAATCTGAACATTATGATACTTTTAGCTAGTTAATTTCTCCATCTTTTTCCTGACACACTTTTCATTGCAATCCAATTCCAATCAAGGTAACATTTCATAAATATAGGCTTCCTTAGACAAGAGTGGTTACTCGCATTTCCTACAAAGAATCAGCTGTCAGAGCTGACTGGTTCATGAGCAACATTTCTGCAAGGGTGTGTCACGGCTCGGAGGAGCCGTCGGACTGAGGGACCCAGAAGCAGACTCTAGATGAGACAGGGAGTGAAATCAAAGGGCTGGACGACACGGGCTTTAACAGGGAAGCATGGAACGTGGGATGGATGCGCAGGGAAGCCGGGAGCTTGAGGCGGACAGACATGGGGCTAACAACTGCTTCAATCTCAAAAGGACCTATGAACTTTGGAGCCAGTTTTTTAGATGTGGCCTTCAGGGGAATATCCTTCGCAGCCAACCAAACCTGCTGGCCCGGAATGTACTCCGGAGCTGGAACGCGGTGACGATCGGCATAACGGCGGGAGCGCTCAGTGGTTCGCTGCAGGGCTTCACGAGTCCTGCCCCAAATGCGCCTGATACGCTGTAGGTGGTGTTGGACCGAAGGGACGTCAAGGTCCCGCTCCTCATCAGGAAATAAAGGGGGCTGATAACCCAGGGAAGCTTCAAAAGGGGAAAGCCCTGTTGCAGAAGATACAAGGGAGTTATGGGCATACTCTATCCATGCCAAATACTGACTCCAGGTAGAGGGGTTGTGTGAGGCCATGCAGCGGAGGGTGGCCTCAAGCTCCTGGTTAAGACGTTCGGTCTGTCCATTCGATTGAGGGTGGTACCCGGAAGATAGGGAGACTTTGGCACCCAGGGCAGTGCAAAAAGACCTCCATACCTGGGAGATAAACTGGGGTCCACGGTCAGACACCACCTCAGATGGAATTCCATGAAGACGAAACACATGCTGCACAAGGAGATCGGATGTCTCAGCAGAAGATGGTAGTTTGTCTAGGGGAACAAAATGGGCGGCCTTAGAGAATCGGTCGATGATGGAGAGGATGACGGTTTTACCTTGTGAGGGTGGTAAGCCGGTGACAAAGTCCAGGGAGATCGAAGACCAGGGTCGGCCCGGAACCTCCAAAGGTTGTAGGAGTCCAGACGGTGGTTGGTTCCTACTCTTATTTCTGGCACAGATGGTACAAGCCAACACATACTCTCTGGTATCCTTTTGGAGTGATGGCCACCAAAAATGCCGCTGCAGGAGGGTAATGGTACGATGAACCCCAGGATGACAAGAGAACTTCGCAGTATGGGCCCAATGGATGACGGCAGAGCGGGCAACCGAGGGGACAAAGCGGCGACCTGCAGGACCGTTGCCGGGATCAGGATCCGAAAGCAGCCCTTGGCGGATCTGGTCCTCAATTTGCCAGGTGACCCCTCCTACTTGGCAAGTGGAGGGGAGAATCCGAGAGGGCTCGTCCGGATCTTCGTTGGTGGCGGAGAGTCGGGAGAGGGCATCCGGCTTGATGTTACGGGTACCTGGACGGTAAGTGATGGAGAAGTTAAACCGTTCAAAAAACAACGACCAGCGGGCTTGGCGGGAATTTAACCTTTTTGCATTCTGGAGGTAGGTGAGATTCTTGTGGTCGGTCCATACAACAAAGGGGTGTTTAGCACCCTCCAACCAGTGCCTCCACTCCTCCAAGGCAAGTTTTATGGCCAATAGTTCCCGGTTGCCAATGTCATAGTTCTGCTCTGGCCCAGACAACTTCCGTGAAAAGAAAGCGCATGGGTGTAGCTTACCATCCGATTCTGACCTCTGTGAAAGCACAGCACCCACACCGGAGTCTGAGGCATCCACTTCTAGGATGAACATACGATCGGGCTCTGGCTGGATCAGAATGGGAGCCGTAGTAAACCTTTCCTTAAGTTGAAGAAAGGCCTTATTGGCTTCAGGGGTCCAATGGAAAGGGGACTTAGAAGAGGTTAGTTTGGTCAGGGGAACTGCCACAGTGCTGTAATTGCGGATGAATCTGCGATAGAAGTTTGCAAAACCTAGAAACCTTTGTAGCTGCTTACGGTTGGTGGGTGTTGGCCAATCTGCTACTGCTTTGATCTTGTCGGGATCCGTCTTCACCTGCCCGCCCTGGAAAACATAACCAAGGAATTTTACAGTAGCAACATGAAACTCACACTTTTCGGCCTTAACATAAAGGCGGTTCTCCAAGAGTCTCTGCAATACCAGCCGGACATGTTGTGAGTGTTCTGCGGGAGACCTGGAGAATATCAAAATGTCATCTAGGTAGACGAAAACAAACAAGTTCAGATAGTCTCTCAAAACATCATTGATGAGGGCTTGGAAGACAGCTGGAGCGTTCGAGAGACCAAAGGGCATGACCAAGTACTCAAAGTGACCTAATGGAGTGTTGAATGCAGTCTTCCATTCATCCCCCTCGCGAATCCTGATCAGGTGGTAGGCATTACGGAGGTCGAGCTTCGTGAAGATGGTTGAACCTTGGATGGGCTCGAAAGCAGAAGTAATGAGAGGCAAGGGGTACTTGTTCTTGATGGTGATCCGATTTAGGCCACGATAGTCAATACAAGGTCGCAGGCTCTTGTCCTTCTTCTGGACAAAGAAGAACCCTGCTCCCACCGGGGAAGAGGATCTTCTTATGAGGCCAGCTGCTAGCGACTCTTGAATATACCGTTCCATCGCCAACCGCTCCGGACGGGACAGGTTGTAGAGTCGACTCGAGGGCAGGGGTGCTCCCGGAAGAAGGTCTATGGCGCAGTCGTAGGGACGGTGTGGGGGGAGTGATGAGGCGTGGTCCTTACTGAAAACTGTGCTAAGGTCATGATATTCGGAAGGAACCAATGAGAGATCCACAGGAGAGTCAGAAGGAGCAGAAAGGGGCTGAGAAGCTGGAAGGGCTGAGGTAAGGCAGTTAGAATGACAGAAGGAACTCCATCCTTCAATCCTGTTGTCAGACCAGAGAATGTGTGGGTTATGCAAGGCCAACCAAGGGAATCCCAGGATCAATGGAACACTGGAGACCGGGAACAGGAAAAACTCAATCACCTCACTGTGATTTCCAGATGTTACTAAGGGAAAAGGCTTGGTCTTGTGAGTGATCTGTGTCAGAGTACCCCCATCCAAGGCAGACACAGCAATGGGGGTGGATAGGTGCTCTAGGGGTAGTCCTAGCTGGGAGGCCACGCCAGGGTCCATAAGATTCTTCTCAGCTCCTGAGTCAACTAATGCCAAAAGTTCGTGAGTGTCATTGCCTAGTTGGACGGTCACGGGGATAGTTAAACGTGGAGGATTTTCTTCTTTAACACTGCCCACCAGTAGTCCTGCCTCTACTGGAGGGCTCGGTCTTTTGGGCGCACTGGACAGGCCGCTATGAAATGTCCCTTTGAGCTACAGTAGATGCACTCATTAGCCCGTAGACGGCGGAGACGTTCCTCTTGACTGAGGCGGGTCCGTCCCAATTGCATGGGTTCAGAGGGAGGTGCTGTTGCAATGATGGGAACTTGGGTTGGAGTGACCTCATGGGGTGTTTGTCGCAGAGACGGGAGAGGCGGACGAGCGCACCTCTCTCTCCGACGCTCAGCTAGACGGTTGTCAATGCGCATAGCCAAGGACACCAATTCCTCAAAGGAAGATGGTTGATCACGGGAAACTAACTGATCCTTCATCTGATCATTAAAGGCATTCATGAGGACTCCCTGGAGTGCATTCGACGGCCAACCAGTCTCGGCGGCTAATATACGGAATTCAATTATGAACTCGGTTGCTGACTTGTTACCTTGTCTCAAGGCCAGGAGTCTCTGGACAGCACTCTCCTCCCGGAGCGGGTGGTCGAAGGCTCGTTTGAACTCCCCTAAAAAAAATGCAAAAGGGAGTGAGTCTAAAGAATTAAAACGTAAGAAGGCCAATGCCCAATCCAGGGCACGATCCCTCAAAAGTCCAACCATGTAAGATATCTTGGAAACATCAGTGGAAAAGGAACGTGGAGAACGAGTTATGAGCAAGGAGCACTGAAGAAGAAACCCATTGCACTTCCGGGGGTCACCAGAGTAATGGTCAGGAGTGGGAAGAGATGCCTCCCGGAAAACAGGTTCCTTACATCCTTCACAATCCACAGGGGAAGTAGGTGGGTTGACGGAGGACGGTTCAGCCGGAGTCCGGTCTATAGAACCAGCAGCCAGCTGTTCCTGGATATTAAGGAGCAAGGCGCATACCTGATCCAACCGTTGGTTAGTAGAAGCCTGTTGTTCATCCAGAGAACGCAGAGCTTTAGCATGCTCACCAAGCATAACCCCCTGTTTGGACATGGCGGTCTTCCAGACGTCTGCTGGATCCATTGTTCCTATGGCCAGATTGTGCTGTCACGGCTCGGAGGAGCCGTCGGACTGAGGGACCCAGAAGCAGACTCTAGATGAAACAGGGAGTGAAATCAGTGAAGTTGTTAATTGACAGAGATGTTTTATTGCCGACTGAGGAACCAGGAGGTCTGGCTCAACGGCTGCCCCCAGGCAAGCCGGAAGACTCACCCCGCTCCGACCGGCGAAGGTCAGCGATGAGGGAGGGATCCAGGATGAACCGGCGAGGAACCCAGGAACGCTCCTCCGGGCCATAACCGTCCCAGTACACCAGGTACTGCAAACCCCGACCACAGCGCCGAACAGCCAGAAGGCGACGGACGGTGAAAGCCGTCCACGACCAGGGCGGGAGGAGGGGGACCGGCCGGAGGGCACAAAGGGCTGGATGACACGGGGTTCAACAGGGAAACATGGAACGTGGGATGGATGCGCAGGGAAGCCGGGAGCTTGAGGCGGACGGACGTGGGGCTAACAACTGCTTCGATCTCAAAAGGACCGATGAACTTTGGAGCCAGTTTCTTAGATGTGGCCTTCAGGGGAATATCCTTAGCCGCCAACCAAACCTGCTGGCCTGGAATGTACTCTGGAGCTGGAAAGCGGTGACGATCAGCATAACAGCGGGAGCGCCCAGTGGTTCGCTGTAGGGCTTCACGAGTCCTGCCCCAAACGCGGCTGATACGTTGTAGGTGATGTTGGACAGAAGGGACGTCAAGGTCCCGCTCCTCTTCAGGAAACAATGGGGGGTGATAACCCAGGGAGGCCTCAAAAGGGGAAAGCCCTGTTGCAGAAGACACCATAGAGTTATGGACATACTCAATCCATGCCAAATACTGACTCCAGATGGAGGGTTTGTTAGAGGCCATGCAGCGGAGGGCGGCCTCGAGCTCCTGGTTGAGACGTTCGGTCTGTCCATTCGATTGAGGGTGGTACCCGGAAGATAGGGAGACTTTGGTACCCAGGGCAGTGCAAAAAGACCTCCATACCTGGGAGACAAACTGGGGTCCACGGTCGGACACCACCTCAGATGGGATCCCATGAAGGCGAAACACATGCTGTACTAGGAGATCGGATGTCTCAGCAGAAGATGGTAGTTTGTCTAAGGCAACAAAATGGGCGGCTTTGGAGAACCGGTCGATGATGGAGAGGATGACAGTTTTACCTTGTGAGGGGGGCAAGCCGGTGACAAAGTCCAGGGAGATCGAAGACCAGGGTCAGCCCGGAACCTCCAAAGGTTGCAGAAGTCCGGACGGTGGTCGGTTACTGCTCTTATTTCTGGCACAGAGGGTACAGGCCAACACATACTCTCTGGTATCCTTTTGGAGTGATGGCCACCAAAAATGCCACTGCAGGAGAGTAATGGTACGATGAACCCCAGGATGACACGAGAACTTTGCAGTATGGGCCCAATGGATGACGGCAGAGCGAGCAACCGAGGGGACCCCTCCTACTTGGCAAGTGGAGGGGAGAATCCGAGAGGGCTTGTCCGGATCTTCGTTGGTAGCGGAGAGTCGAGAGAGGGCATCCGGCTTGATGTTACGGGTACCTGGACGGTAAGTGATGGAGAAGTTAAACCGTTCAAAAAAACAACGACCAGCGAGCTTGACGGGAATTTAGCCTTTTTGCATTCTGGAGGTAGGTGAGATTCTTGTGGTCCACCCATACAACAAAGGGGTGCTCAGCACC
>JBAMHT010090819.1:0-11807 GCA_037177075.1 Craterocephalus fluviatilis | reverse complement strand
GTAGTCCCAGGAATAAGTAAAGTCGTCCCAGGAGTGAGTAAAGTAGTCCCAGGAATGAGTAAAGCAGTCCCAGGAATGAGTAAAGTAGTCCCAGGAATGAGTAAAGCAGTCCCAGGAATAAGTAAAGCAGTCCCAGGAATAAGTAAAGTAGTCCCAGGAATGAGTAAAGCAGTCCCAGGAATAAGTAAAGTAGTCCACGGAATAAGTGTATAAAAATCACCCAAATATGCCTCACAAACTGCAAGTGTTTCTCTGATCAAAACTGTTCCTTCATCACGACATTCGCGTAGAAAATATCGCTGGAAAATGTGTCAAATCTGAACAAAGTCAGAAGGTGGACACAGAGTCTGAGCAGAAAGAGAAAGACGGTTTAATTTCTCCATAGTGTGCTGTGGTCTGTGGGAAGTTACAGGTTTAGCCTCCTGGTGGGCAGGAAGTACACAGTTTTCCTTTACGTTTTCAAATAACGGCTTTTAATTTCGCATCTATAATCTAAATAGTGCAACTCTGTTGCTTCGGTCGCTGCTCCGTCTGCATGTCCTGCACATGATAAAAGCCTCCCCGCTAGTTTGGATGAGGGCCGTCTACACAGGTATGCACCATAAACAATAACACCTGCAATCACATTATGCGACTGTGTTGGTCTAGACGTGCCCTCACATCTACAAAAAGCAGCTAACGCCTAGCCTAACAGCTGAACATCACTCAGTGACGGCTATTCTGGGGACAACAATGCAAAGATATCATGCAGCAAAGCACAGATGTGTTCGCTCTAGAGATGTGTTTGATCTTCGCCACATTACTGCCTCCTTTTCAGCCAAGCGGCAAATAATGAAGCATGATCTCCCCACGCTAACCTTTGTCTTACAACCACAAAGCACCGAGCCCGGCGATAAAAGCCTGAGATTTATCTGAATTTGCTGCTGCTGATGATTTTGTAGAGCTTTGATATGCAAACTCTCTCTTTGAGCTTCAGCAGTCCCCAGCAGGTAGTTAACATCCCAGAGCGACACACACAAGCACACACCCAAAGCTTAAGTAAACACAGCTGCATCTCCTAAAAAGACCACTTTATCAGTTATTAGGAGCTGGTTTCTCTAAATCAGACTATAAACAAGTAAAACTGTTTCTGAACTAAAATTGAAGGCGACATCTGTGAAACTTCCTTGGTCGACTGAATATATTCCTTATTTCAGGAAACTGCAGGTTATGATGGAGCCGCTTTAGGACTGAACCGCAGATATCTTTATGTTAAGTGGTGCAGAGTAGGGATGTCATATTATAGACTTTCAAGGTACGATTATTGTTTGAGAAATAATCACCATTTTACAATTATTATGTTTTAATTTCACAATGCTGGAAATGTATAAAACAACATGAAACTCCTTTTAGGCTCTAAAAATATACTAAATGATGTCGTTGCGAGTAAATAATGGACGCTACCCACTCAGATCTCGTGGATTACATTGGACGAGCAGTATGGAGGAATATTACCTAATTTTTGCGAACTTTTATGGAACTTCTACGAGGTGAGGCGGAGCAACTGCTCCTGCTGCACTCAATGGAGCCGCCTTCACCCAGCTGTTTAGCTAGCAGCTGGCAGATGTACACATCTCACATCTGGTTCGTCGGTACCAACGGTACAACCGGTACCATGAAAATACAGGTACCGACAGTACGACAGTAGCACTGGTACCGACGTACCGAGTACCGTGACAACACTAATCCAGATAAAGATTCCTTGTTTGTTTTCAGTGGCTTGAAAATGTGAATGTGTGCTGCTGGAGTGGTGGTTAGCACCGCAGCCTCACAGCAGGAAGGTTGCTGGTGCGAGCCCCAGACTGTAAAATAAATGGATGAACCTTAAAAGCAGGTGACCTGCAGGTTTCTGATGAGCTGAACAGAAGCTCAGAGGGAGGTTCCCACCGTTGCCATCTTGGTACCGTCACAAACTCCCGGAAAACCCAAAAATGGCTGGATGAAAATGGAAAAAATGGAGGGCCGAGCAGCGAAGTTCTGACCTTTTCCACTCTCTGACTCTCTCACCTGATTTATTTTATTTCATTTTATTTTTCATACTGTAGAGTACTCCTGTCAAACTTGTAGTATGTGGATTACAGCGAGGTTTACCATGCCCACAACTACTGTAACAGACGGTAAACTGTTGTTTACAGAAACGTTACAGAAATACAGCGTGACCGGCAGACTGGCCTCTTCATTACTTCTGCTGCCCCTAGTGGTGACCTCCAGTATGCAGGCTGCGTCTTCCTGAGGCGAGTCTGTACACAGAGGGTCGGTCCTCCACTGATGGTGCAACGCTGTCTCAGAGAGGTGCTGCTCTGCTGTTTCTCTGGGCTGAACGAAGGCGTCTCTCCTCTGCGAGGGATCCACCCGCCAAATATTTTAACAATTTTTAGCATCAGTTACCAGTGTCTTGTTTTCTGTTTTTATTGTAGCCTATACTTGTAAAAAAGGACATGGTATGATTTTTTAAATATATCTGTCTGTATATATTTTCTTCAAATTTGAGAATTAGAAATTTTATTTTTCATACTATTTGATTTATATAAAACCTATTATCCGTTTTTATTTTACATACAATTTTCATTTTTATCATTCATTTATGTATTTTCTTCCTAAATTACACATGTATTACAAACCAGAGATCATAATATATTTAAAACAATCACAAAACTTTCTATCCCAGGAAATAAAAAATAATATTTCACATTACGATCAGAGTAACTTTTACCAAATTCATCCTCTGGGCCACATTGGGCCCTTTGGCAGGCCGTTTTTGGCCCCCGGGCTGCATTTTTGACATCCCTGATCTACACTCAGACACATCGGACTTAATCACACGGATCCAACCGCCTGTAAATGTCTGCAGAAAGACTCATTTAGGGCCCTCCACACCCGGAGCTGGACTCCAGTGTTTCTGCCGCATCGTCCGGCCTTACAGAAGCTTTGTGCAAGTCAACAGGGCAGAATAAATGTAATCAGGCATGTTTTGGCTGTAAAATGCCTCGTAGATACAAAGATACAGAACAAACTCCCACCTGGCAGACCAAAGATAACAAGCCACCACATGCACATGTTCGCCTCGCGTAACTGAAAACAATAACAAGGACACACCTGCTGCATTTCTGGAGCAATTATAACCGGGATCGGCTTCAAAAACAGTCATTCACTTAAACATGCCGCAGCTTTCCTGAAACAAGCCGTTCACACTGGAGGAAAACGGCATGCTAACACATTTCCAGCTGTTGCAGGTCATTAAAGCAGCGTTCAGCCTGCATGTGGGAATTTAACCCTGTAAGAAATAAGTCCAACTTAGATCTGGAGGTTTTCTTCTCTGCCGTCAAAATAATCATCATTTCCTTGTGGGAGGAGGTGTGAAATCTTTCAAAATGACTGACAGGATGAAAAATGTGAAATGATGCTCACTCCACCGGAGGAAGCCAAAATAACCAACACAACCCCGGCTAACAGGAAGCAGATCATAAATACAGACCATGATGTGATCATCTTTATAAACACTCAAGATATGAAACTAAAACTTTAAAAAAAAAATCCCCGCTCGAGTCTTGTCCCAGCAGAGACATAGATGGAGTACAATGAGATGCTCTGCAGACTCAGAGAGGACGCCTGGAGTTTTTAACCCTTTCATGCATGAATTATTATGACACAGAGCTGCATGGTTTTCACATACAGTAATTTACTTCCATGGAGATAAACAACAATGCTTTTTTATTTCTTAATCATCTTATATTTTTTTGTGTATTTTTATATTTTATTAATAATCTTTAACTAAATATGCTTTTCATGTTTCTATAATATGAATATTCCATTTAAAAAAAGTATATTGTTGCTTTTGGTTAGTTTAGTTATTACAATGTATGTATGTAAAAGTTTAAATAGTTATTCTGCAGTAAGCAACCGTGTATTGCACGACTCTCTGATGTCCTCAGAAGAGGCAAAATTTTCCATCCCTACTGATGAATAGACTGGAAAACATCTGTCCTCTGTAGCAGGTGAAGTAAATCCCACTAGATTTAACTTTCATTCAGGTTTTTCACTTTCGACTAACTTTTTATGTTGAACCAGGAACCTGCTCATAAACCAGTGTTTCCATGACAGCCCACCCATACAAGATCAAGTTTATTTTATTTTCTATAATTACTCTGTTAATATCTTATATTGTCTTTTATTGAATTATTTTATGTTCAAACAGGCGTCTCTTATTGAGGTTTTCTTTTATTTCTTGTGAAAGGAGAGAGAAGTCGTAGCGGACTGGACAGCCAGTTTTCTCTGTTCGCCCTCTGATTAAACGGACTTTCCCAGGAAAAAATCGGAGTGAGTCACCTTTGAGGACGACCCTGAGTTCTGTTCGGGCCTGCGTGCCCTTCACGTCAGGCGGGTTCTTCACGTCGCAGAAGTAGGTGCCGTTGTCGCTGAACTGAGCCGGGTTCAGCTGTATCGAGACGTCCCTCTTATTGATGTCGCCGATGAACTGGACCCTCTCTTTGAACTCTTCTTGTCCCGGAAATCCTTTCCCGTTGGAAAAGTAGTAAATCTGGAGGAGGAACCAACATGAAACCAGACTGGATTAGAAACTCATATTCAGCTCAGTGACTCTTACATGGATGTAAGATTGTCTCGATCCAATATCCATCTTGGAAATAAGTCGATATCAGCCAAACAAACTGTATCGAATATTATCTGAGACTGATTATGCATCAAAAACCTCTAATAACAGCAGTCTGATCCGCTCATATGGGATTTCCAGCTTATTGATCATCTGTTTTCACCCCAAGAAACAGATTTTCACAACATACAGCTCAGAAAAGAAAAGAAGCACATAATAAATCCGTCATTAAGACTGGAGATGTGTTGTGTAACAGTTCCCTTTATCGCTCTGAGCCGCGTAAATTGTTCTGCATCTGTTTTACCGGCAGGATCTGGACTCATCGTTTGTTTCCTGGTACTGAGATAAGTGGAATTTCAGTCATTCCAGACATCCTGATGGGAGTGAAAACTAAGAAAACAAGGTGGCCTAATCATGTCTCCCACATGTGTACACTCATGAATAAAATGTTTATATTTGATCATGTAAAATATTTAGTGATAACTCCAGTAAGCAGACTCTCCTCTTCCTCATATCGTACAAAGACTTCCATGTTAAATCTGACCATGGACGTTGCGTTAGGGATCGTCTGCCTGGTCCTGCAGGTTTTACAGGTTTTCATGCAGCAGCATAGCAGACTCCCATCACAGCAGCAGACATGCACTGAGCTCACCTGAGGTGCTTCTAAACCCTGCAGCTGGACTCGGACTGAGGATCCCTCCTTTAGATGCCAACCCAGTCTTTCCCACAACTTTACTCCACAAACTCAAGCCGCTTTCCCATTGAAATTAGCGGGTCTACGCAGGTTTTTCAAAGCCGGGTTGACCCGCGAACAATCAGCGTTTGGCTCCTTTCCCATTGATAAAAAAGCGGCGTTGCAATCACGCTGCTTTCACGTTCATGATGTCATCCCTGCAACAGAAATCTAGGCAAGTAAACAATAATTGTTGCCATTTTTCTGACTTGTGTAGCATGTTTTTAAGTTAAAGTTTTGTTTAAAAAAGTAAACAATGGAGAGTGAGTCGGGCAGCAGCCAATGTGCTTTCTTGTTTTGCACTTTAGTCCGTCCACAGCTCAGCGGGTGACGGACGATTTTCCCACAGAATGTGGCGACTGAATTTGTGGGCGAAGCAGATTGTTTAGTTACCTTTATATGAGAAGCGACTGGCTCGATTTATGTCGTGGCCACGTACCGCCCAACGTCGTCACGTAAATTAGCTCTGAATTATTACACCATTTAAATAGGAAAAGGACTATTTACAACTCAGACGTGTTATTTTCTGATCAATTTGTCAACCGTGGCAACCTGAAAGACAACAGTGGTCATGAGGAAAATCCTCACACACATCTGAAATCATTATTCCATTAATGTGTGATAAGAGTCTCCTCACCTGAAGGAGATCAATCTTAGTTCATGGCTACATAAAATAAAACGATCGATACATAAAATAAAACGAATAATAGGTGAGAGGACGCGGACTGTAGGAGTTGAAACAGCGTCTCTTAGGGTTAAAATCACTAGACTGACTTTTTAATTTGTGTATCAGCAAGTATGAAACAGAAATTATGGTCTATAAGTTGCAGCCTAAAACATGACTTTCATACATTTTATTCCATTTTCTGTGTATTTTCTACCCGCAGCACTGAACTTTCACAAAACTAAGGTGGTTCCATCCAACAATATGTTAACCCACACCCTCCAGTTTAATTAAGGTAAATATGCAGTGGGACCAATCAGGGACCAGTCAGGGACCAATCAGGGACCAATCTGGGACCAGTCAGGGACCAATCAGGGACCAGTCAGGGACCAGTCAGGGACCAATCAGGGACCAGTCAGGGACCAGACAGGGACCAGACAGGGACCAGTCAGGGACCAGACAGGGACCAGTGGACTCCAGTGATTCCTGCTTCTCTCATCAGCTTTTTTAATGAAAAATCTTTATACTGTTAAAAGATTCTTATCGACACAACGACGTTGCATCGTGTCTCTACCTGCCGTGTGCACATACACAGGTGAGTGACAGACGTCAGAAACTGTCACAGAAATATCTGGTAGAATAACAACTCTGTACTAGTAAGGTCTATGTGGTATCGTATCGGTAAGGATTTATCAGTTCTACTCGATTCGGTACTCGGTGCACTTATGGATCCCTTTCTTTAAAGACTAAAGGGGAAAAGGGGGGAGTGAACATTAATGTGTAACAGCCATGCACAGAGTTTAAAACAAATAAATTTCTAAAAATACATTTTAAACATTTTAAATCTGTTATAAACTGAGACTTTAATGGTTTGACAGCCATGATAAAAATCCCATTCATTTATGGGTTTTTATTTTTCCCGATTATCCGCCGACCCCCTGAAATGATCCTGCGGGGAAGCACTGCTTTATAACCCATAGATCTCCCAGGCCCAGGCGAACAGACAGATCAAGTCAGAATTAAGCTTCTTAGAGTAAAAACAAAACAAATGGTTTTCTTCTTTGCACAGCTTAGAGAACAGGAACAAAACTCTTGCTTCTCATTGAGAAATATGACAAGT
Source organism: Craterocephalus fluviatilis (assembly GCA_037177075.1). Classification (NCBI taxonomy): domain Eukaryota; kingdom Metazoa; phylum Chordata; class Actinopteri; order Atheriniformes; family Atherinidae; genus Craterocephalus; species Craterocephalus fluviatilis. The sequence goes on along the minus strand of JBAMHT010090819.1, from coordinate 4,642 downwards.
TTTAGTGTATTTCTGTAATTTTCCGCACTTGCTGGGCAGATTCTTCCCGTGGAGCGGCTCGTCTGATGAGACAGTGATAAAAACTCCATAGAAGACGACGTCTGAAGAACGCCTGGCTCATTGCGGGACGCGCTGCATGCATCTGCTCTGGCCTGCCTGCTGTGCAAATTAAAGACCTTCCAGCCATGTCATTACATTGGCAGTCAGCAGCAGAGAGAGGCCCTGCGCTGCCGACTGGTCTGTAAACAAAAAACCAATGTGCATTGTACAGAACCGGGACATGATCCGGCGCTCGGCTGCCTCTGCGTTGCAGCATTTGTTTGATATTTCAGGGGAAACGTCACTTGTTGCTGTAACCGCCCTTTTTCCCCCTCAGGTGCTTTAATAATTCAGAATGAGCTCAATGTTAAAGTCTGCTTGGAAAGTTTATCTGTGGCAGTCACGAGCTTTGTGAATTACTCTGCTGCAACCAAATCAGTTAACTCGCTGTGAGAGAGCGACCCAAATATATGAGAGATGCATGAGAAAGCAGACTTTACAGTTTTCTGTGACAAAATCATTAAAATCAGGCAGAAATGGAAGCAGAAAGCGGATAAAAACACAACTGGTGAGTAAGGTTAACACAAATAACGGCATCCAAAGCCGAACCTGTGTCTTCGAGTGTCAGCACAGATAAGGACAATCGCAGGAAAACATCCTGGAAGTGTGGGAAAACCCTCCCGGAGCGGAGCGGAAAGGCCCAGCGGGGACTCACCACATAGGGCGCTTTGGAGAACTGGTGGTCGGGCTGGCTGGACTGGAAGGACCAGGTCACTGAGGTGGCGCTGCTGACCACCTCGCTGGACTTGAAGTTGCATCTGAGGACGCCCGCCGTGCCGTTCTGTACGACCACTTCAGCGTCGGCGTGGATGTCGATGCCGGACACCGGGCTGCCGCCTGTACGTATCAGAAATGCAGCAGAACAATCAGACTAGAGGGGGGTGCAGAAAGAAAATAGCTCTGCATTAAAGCAACACAAAGCACAACTGGGAGGGGGGGGGGGGGTGACTGGAGAGACAATGAGAAAAGCTCCAGGAAACTGTTGCTTTTAACCCTTTAAACTCTATTAGATCCCCTCAGAGCCACGCGCAGCATCACACTATGGGGGGAAGTTTTCCAGACCTTTCTATGCCGACCAGCTGGTTTCCATCCAGCCACAACACGTGGTGTTTATTCAGACTATCTGGTAAACTCACCATGATAATCTATGATAACACCTTTATTTATCACATCTGCATCACCAGCACCACCTACATGATGATGAAGACACTTCCTGTCGAACTTTCCACCAATCAGAGAGCTTGCATCTCTGATTGGGGGAACGTCCAATGAACACTGGTCCTCTATGGCTGGAATAAAGGCAAGAAGCTGAGTTCTATTCTATTCTATGTTCATTTAGCAGACGCTTTCATCCACAGCGACTTACATCTGAGAGTGACAACGACAGCAGACTAGTCAAACAGCGGGACTCAGGTGCTGCCCTGTAGTCCTACAGGCACCGCTTTTTGTTGTTTGGATGTTTGGAGCTGGTTTGGTGAGGACAGGAGGCAAACAGTAGCGTGAAAAACTGAAAATGAGGAGAACATGGAAACATGGAAACAGTTTCTGATGCTGGGATGAGGAAAGTCTCCGTCACTGTAGAACTGGGAGGTATTTCTACAAGCACTATCAGGAAAAAACTCCTTTATGCTGCTGTATCAACTGGAAAACTGATTTTCCATAATTTTAGCCTCATAATCTGACAAATGAGGCAAGTTCCTGGGAATAAACGGCTTCAGATACGTATTTTAAGGGAAAAATGAATGTAAAACTGACTCCTGAAGACTGCTTTGGGAGCTGCATGCTCCAACCAGGAAATGCCCCTTTCAGATCCAACATCTCGTCTTCCAGGGACTTTAAAAAATGTCAGTAAATTCTAAATAAATATTCTTCAGGGCTTTTAATAAACAAGCAGGATAAACGTCACAGTTGAAGACAAAGGCGTGTTTGTAAGAGCAGCACACGGTGAAATGTTAGACCCCCCGAGGTTACCGTCACAACGGTACGACATCACATCCATCTCTGTACACACGTTTTAAGCACCGACTCTTTTTTTTTTAGATTTTCCGTCCAATGAGCCAAACTTTTGTTCTTTTTTGTCCTTTAAAGAAGTGTTGAGCAACATTTGACCATTTGCTTTTTTTTTTTTTGTTTGTTTAGCCTCCTCACCCTGGTGTATAATTCCCAGCAGCCCGTCACAAATCTGTGTAATTTCTGTTTCTGAAACATCAGGCAGGGGAAAAACTCACAGCTATGAGGGGGCGGGTGGGCCTAACACACACAGGATGGATGATACAGATGACACCATTACTAGTCTGTTTTGATTCATCGGCCCGAGTTTCATGAAGTTTCCAATTTTTGTGAGGAGGGGACGCAAATCTCAGCAACTCCACACCAAACTCAGCTGTGGCGAATCCTGCAGACTCAGCGACAAACAACGTAAACATCATGTGACAGCTACACGCAGTTGGAAAGTCACATCACATCTCTCACCTGATCATGGAATATGCTCCATAAATAACCGAAATGTGAAAATCCAACTTGTGAAACTCTGATAAAGTGAGTAGAGGCGGTTTTACTGAGAGGAGTCACAAAATATTCTTACAGTTCACACCTCAGATAACAAATAACACTGATAAAATCGTTTCTGAGCGGTGATTCGGCTCAGAAACGGCTGCAGGTTTGGTTTGTTTAGCGGGGCGTGTCCCCATGGTGGACGGGAATGTTGGGCCAATCACTGCACCATCACAGTGGCTCCAAAACGCTCTATTAACCAAAGTCCTGCACATCTCTGGACCTTTCTGCACGGAAAGAAGAAGTGACGGCACGCAGATGAAGAACACCTGGAAGTGATGTTTCAAAGAAAAAAAATTAGCCCGACTTTGAGCATCACTACACAGAATTATCTTACAGATTAGTCTCCAGATAGAGCTGGATCCTGTGATTCAGCTCCCCATTCGCCACAACATCATCACCATCTGCACGATGGAAACATGACAAATGGGCACGCAAACAATTAATCCATTATCATTTATTGGTTAACAAGACAGAAAGGCCGTTGTTTGAAACCAATCCTCTGCCCCGTCTGGATCCAACTCTGCCTGGGGCTCGAACCAGCAACCCTTACTGCTAACCAGCATGCAGCCCAATTAATACATTTAATTTATTAAAATACATTAATAATAATGATACTAACAATACAAATAATACTATTAATAGTAATATTATTCCATGTGTGAATGTGTTCCTGCTGTTAAGAATAAATCTTTTATTATGGAAAATGATTTGCATTTTCGTAGAAAAAAAGGGAAATTCAGCTTCTCAGAAATATTGCTGCTTATCAGTTAATCGGTCATTGATCAATAAGATGAATGTTCTTCTTCGTTACAATTTACGGATGATACACTGCTTTGATGTCACAATTACAAGGATCCTCAACCCTGGTCCGGGAGGTCCTGCAGGCTTTATTATCATTATCATATTTACTTATTTTTTGCAGGTTTTAAAGCCTCCCTGCTGCAACACATCCAGCTCTGCACGAGTCTGCTGTCTGGCCCAAGTCTGGCGGTGCAGCAGGGAAACTTCAGCCCTCCGGACCAGGACCACGGCTCCCTGGTCGGGTATGAGGCCGATGCACGGTCACTGTACAGCTGGGTGAGGGTGCGGAAAGCTGTCAGAGTAGGGCTGCAAAGAAAGGGAATTTTCAACGCTGGAAACTTCAATCAATAAATTACAAAATTGAAGGTTTATTCCCTTAAAGAGACTTAAACCTCTGCCATTTTCTCAGCGATGCGTCGCCCATCAACAGCTAATCCAGCTTCCATCTTGCATCCTACCCTCACTGGGAGATCTCTTCAGCCAGTAAAAAACAGTCTCATCTCTTTAGTTTCCTCTTCCTTCATTTATTTCCTCTAAAGTTACATTTTTTTGCTGAATTGAGCTTAAAAGCAGAGCTATGGGAGTGGGTCTTTAACAGGGAACTTTAATATAGCTAAGGAAAGTATACTGTAGCTTAATCTTGGCTAAAACACTTAGATTTAATGCTAAATGAGGCTGGGTGATAATTCAGTAACGATCTATGTCAACCGATAGATGTGTGAAGTACTGAACATGGACTCTGTTCAGTCAGCTTGCATGCAGGAACCAGAGCATGCAGCGACGTGGACCCAGAGACACGACAGAAGCTTTCTCTCTGGGAACAACAACATTAACGGGTTAAAAACCACGTCTGAGCACCCGGGCCTGGATGGAGCGGAGTTCTGGCACTTTGGTAAGGTCTCTGGGAGGGAGGTGTGCACCTGTAGCCTCCATCATCCAGTTTGTTCAGAGTAAGCACAAGGTCTAGTTAATTCCCAATAACAACATAAATTCCCATAGAAAGTTTCCAGTTTGGAGTACTTTCAAAATTCCCCAGCTTAACTTCCCATGTAAATTTTCTGCAAATTCAGCAGAACCCCCCCCCCCCCCCCGCTTTTCAGCCCTACGTCAGAGTTTACGGAGCCGGACCAGAACCCCCTCTGCACCCACAGACCAGCTCTGCTCCCAGTTTGGACATTTAACCACT
>JBAMHT010090813.1:0-11808 GCA_037177075.1 Craterocephalus fluviatilis | reverse complement strand
CTTAGCAACGTGACGTCAGGTGCAACCCACCTATTGACGTGTAGGCGCGTGCAGAAGATAAATTACTTGCAAATCAGAGTGACTCATCTCATCTTTGTTTTTATTATTTTACTTTTTCTCCTGAACCATCTGAACACAGCCAGCCTTTAGTGACAGCTTTATTCAGTATTTACTCACCAAGCAGTGACGGGCGGGAGAAAAGATTCTCTAATCTGGAGAAAAACACATTAATTGTTAGATATCAGTGCAGAGAGAACCCAGTCTGGACCAAACTCTAACTCATGCATACATACACTCACACAAATACATCCATACACACAACTGAGGTTCCATTTGTTCTCATTTTACTGTGAACTCTTTAATCCAGCACTGTCTATAAAACAATAATAACCAGGCAGTTTTAAAGATACAATCCAGTTGAGTTTATTCACATTATGTGATCTGACCACAATAAACACATCCAATTGGAGGTCAGACTGAACTGGTAGCTAGCGGTTAGCATAATGTTTATTAGGCTAGCCTCTATCATATGGCTGAATAACATGTCTGACTCCTCTTCTCCTCAGCCAGCTTTAGCTGGTTCAGATGTGCTTTACTGCTGCGATTAATAGCTATAAACATGGTTCTTATGGGGGCGTTTCAGTTCAACGGCTGAGTTTACTCCGTTAAATCAACCGTTAGCGAATTAGCATAGCACTAACATCGCGCTAGCATCGTGCTAACGGCTAGCTAGCGTAAGTTAGTACATGTACATTTTAATATGGCTAAAAAAATACTCATTTGCTTCTTATTTATTTCTTTTACACAACATTAGCTCCGGACATGTTCATAATATTAAACTAACAGCTAGCATCCAGACGGACGGATTTCCGTTCACACAACATAGAGACGGGCTAACATCCGGTTAGCCTGCTGAGGCTAAATAGGATATACTGTATTTAGCAGATCAAATATTCATCATTTCTGTCGTTCTTAAGCTCGTTTTAATTCGTGAATACTCTAACTACCGCTCAGGACATGTTAGAAGATGTTTACAGGTGTTTATGTTCATAAATTAATCGTTTCACCAGGAGGAAATCAGAACCGTACTTACCCGTCGGAGCGAGAGCGAGAGCGGACTGCACGCGCGCAGCCAAGTGCCTATTAGCGGTGCGACCACTTCAGGGTACGGTGGGAAATCCCAGTACTTCGTTAAAAACTACGTAGAATGTACTCATTTTGAAGGATGAAATTACTCACATCTCTCGCAAGAGAGGGTGAAAATCACAGTGGCTCATTCATTAGAATCAGGCATGTTGGAGCAGGGAAACAAGCATGGAAAGATTGCAGAATAAGGACCAAGAGTCCCCACCACCATTTTACAGCCTGAGCAAGTGTAAGCGGTACAAATGAGAGTGTGTCAAGGGCTTCACCTGGAGTCCATCCCATGTATAAGAGGGGTAGTGATGTTAAAGCATTCACAATGACTTAATACTTGTGTGTAATCTTTTTTACCAAGGTTGCCCAGCTATGAATACTTTTTAGACACCTAGACAATCACCTAAAAAATGTAAGAAAAAGGGCTGCATTAACTGGGTCCTGTGTAGATGTACAATACAAATCATATAATTATATCATCTTCATTCAATCCCTTCCAAAAGCTGACTTGTGTCCCTGCAGATATTAAGAGTTTTGATCTCAGCATCTTAACTGTTTAGCACCAAAATACAATGAAAACATAACAGAAAACAGTAAACGTCTTTATTCTGATTTTCACAACACATTACTACTCTTCAGCAGACTCGAGCATGACAACATTTTTGCCGCATCTGTGTATTTTTAGTCGCAGTTCTCCCCTATCAAAGTCGTCGTCATAGGGCACCCACATGTCCATCTTTACTTGAACTTCGGTCCCATCTCCGAGCGCAAGTGTTAAATTTTCCTCTGTCGCCCCGGGTCCTAATCCCTTAATCTGGGCCGTGACAATTTGTAGTTCTGGGGTGACAATCTGCAAAGAGGGAACAATGACTTAGAGTACCTTAATAGGAAACAGGAGGGAGAGAGGAGAATGAGGACAGAGAGAGGAGAGGGTGAGGAGAGAGAGGAGAGGATGAGGAGGGAGAGGAGAGGAGAGGAGGAGAGGAGAGGAGGGTGAGGAGGGAGAGGAGAGGAGGGAGAGGAGAGGAGGAGGAGAGGAGAGGAGGGTGAGGAGGGAGAGGAGAGGATGAGGAGGAGTCGAGGGAGGTACTACTGAAAATCATGAGGATGAGAAAAGATGAAGACAACAAGAGAGAGAAGGGGACATTCCCATAATTACTTGGAACCCGGTGTATCCAGTTGACTGCAGGTTGTCATTGCTGCAGCGGACATGCGAGACCTTTACTTCGTCTCCTGGCTTCAGCTTCTCAATAGCCGCCTCTCGCCAGAGGCTAATATTCACCGTCTGGCGGTTCTGTAAATCCACATTCATTCTCATTCAGTGTGACATTATTCCCGGAATAGTGAACATTTATTAGGCAGAGTAAATGTGGCTCTGCCTCTTTCCCTTCATTCAATGTCTCTCTCTTATTCCACACTCTGTTCTGTTTGTTTCACATTGTCTGTACATACCTTCTCAAGAGTCAGGCTCCTCACTGGGACCTCCTCTTTCCCCACTGTCTTTTTTTTAAATTGCAGATAGCTGAAAAAAACATGGGGGAAAATAATTACACACACAAATAAACACAAGCATTTAATATCGAGTTTATGTTTATCGATACCATCTTACTATTTTTTAAATATGAGGCACATATGGGTACTTTTTATTATTTTATTTTGTCAGGGTTTTTATTTTAAATAAAAGACACAGAAACTTGAGCAGCAGCTCCTAAGTCAAAGGGCCGTTGTGGTACAAGTATTCACATTCAAAGCAATCTGCTGATTTCCTTACCTAGGCTATTATTTGAATTGGCCTTTGGTGATTGGACAACAACAGACTGCCAAAACTGATCATCCTGACATGTCATGGTTGTGAATCAGGACTACACAAATGAAGCTGAATTGAATTTCCAAATTACCAGAAGGCTCTTTACATCAGAGTATTCTGGTGCTCTTGTGCTAATTCCTGCTTTTTTAGACTCAGAATTTGCACAGAACCCTGCCAGCAATTAGTCTGAATACGTGTAGATGTGTATGTCATTAAAACTTGATGAAAACACAATACAAACACAGCCCTCCAGGGAGAAGAGTCCCCTGGTCCTGGCTGCTGCATCCAGCTCAATGACTGGGGACGATGGTTCAATTAGGGCAGTGCCCTCAGCCATAAGGCTGTCGGACACAGGGACAGGGGAGCTTCGGAAAAAAGAAGTTCTGTGATTGGTTAGTATTCCGAATGGGGGGCTGTTTCCCCGTAGGGTGTAATCTTTTAAATAATAGGATTTGCCCTCCATTATTCTATTGCTAAATTCCTCAAAGAGGGTAATTTTGCCAACACTTTCCCCATCACAAATGGCAGCCACAACATTTTCTTTTGTAATTTTTGGTACTGCCGTTCCCTCAGAGAACCCCCATGAGATCACTTTATTGACTCTAATAATTTTTAGAACCCTGATGTTAATGGGCGGGGGCCTGGAGTAGGGCCCTGAGATGCTTCCATTGAGGACTCCTTTCAGCGACTTTCTGGAACAAGAATGAGAACACAAACAGTGACACTTTTTGACATGCAGGACAAATAATACAAATACAGTGACATTTAAATAGTGGTTAATTGTCTGATAATAATCCCACTATTTGCAACCAACCAGAAACAAAAAAAACAACTAAATTTTTCCTCAGGTTAAAAAACACACACAATTTTACAATCTTTAAATCATTATAGTCTAGAAATTATTAGTCTTTAATTCATTATATAACCTTCAAATCATATAGTCTTCACATGTCTTTTAATCGGGTATTATTAAAATTGTGGGTCATTATAGGTTTGTAAATGTCAAATCATGTCTTTAAATTAATATAATGTCTTGAATTTATTATTTTCTATGAATTTTAGTCTTTAAATCATTATTTAAATATTTTCTTACAATCATGTGGCCTTCAAATCATGTCTTTAATTTATACAGCCTTTAAATCATGTCTTTTATTCATTATTGTCTTAAAATATTTAGTCTTTAAACCATTATAAAGTCCTAAAATATTTTCTTAAAATAATTCACGGCTCTCGAAGAGTGGCATTCTGCAGGTATTGGTTATTTCTAACGTATGTTAACGGTTATAACGGTTATCTCTATTCACCGTTATTATCTTACTTTGGTGTGATAGATAAATACATAGATAGATAGACGGACAGACGGACGGATTAAATAAAAAATATGAATTTCTATAATTTAATAAAAAAGGTTTTCAATAAGTGCTTAAAGTCCGTGTAAAGTAACAACAAATGTGTATTCTGAGTTTGTCACACCACAGGAATATGAGTTATTATTCACCCAGCCAAATTTGAATGAATAAAAACACCGCAAAGCATATAAAATTAGGTTACAAATGAAAATAAAAATAATGAAAAAATGATCAGTTCTCTCTGATCTGAGACGCTGTGGGCGTGTCCGTTGGAGGCGCTGAAGCCACGCCCCCACGCTGGAGTGTTCCCGCCCCCGCGCCGCTTTCAAGGAGGAGACCATGTCGGCAAAGGGAAGCGGCTTAATTGGACCGGTAGAGCCCTACTTATTTGAGCCACCGGAGCCAGACACCGATTCCGGCTCAGACACTGACAGCTGTGATGAACAAACTCGTTCTTCACAGCCTGTATCAGAATGGTAATTTATCTATTTCATTTATGGAAGTTAGCTCAATGTGTAGCTAGTATAGCCTAGCCAAATAAAGAGAGGCTAAAGAGACTGAACAATGCATATTTTAACACAATCGGTCATCCATCCAAAAAAATTTATCATTTGGTATTATGTGTTACTGTGAATGGCAAATTATGATATAAATACATTCATGAAATATATTTGTCTACATAGTCAGACTAACCTTGACTTAGATTAGGAGACAACATAGCAGCCATCCTCTGCGGTGCATTATAATACTTTATTTTTATTATCTATTCCCTCATGACTTATTTACTTATATGGACTATTCCTCTTGTGAACAGCTAATGAAGTAATCACTTTTTTAAATAAGGATTTAGGGGGGTGGTGAACCCAAGTAAATACCTGTATAGTACTCACCTCTTTGTAAGAAGAAGAATTTGCTTAGTGTTTCAGGCAATCTGTATCAGCAAATGCGAATAAACAAAGTACAGTGGATATGGCTAACCTAAACCATCTTTATTGATTTATTTTTTTAAATACTGTGTTGTACAATGATAAACTTTGTTCCTGTTTTCACTTTTTTATGATTTCACCATTAGCAACACTGAACTGCTCAAAAGTAATATTCCCCTGTTTCAGTCAGTTACACATACCTGCATGTCCTCTGATTACTTTATTTAAAATGCTGCATGTCATCATTACAACACATTATGCTTCAAGGGTTCAGATAATCTTGCTTGAATGTGCATCATAATATAAAATTGACAATTGATATCATTAACATCAGTCACATTGTGATTGACACTGAACTTGCTATGCAGGTGCACCTGTGGAGAATGCAGAATTATGGCTACAGAGCAGGAAATTGTCTGCTGCAAAGAGCTCAATGCTGTATGTAAATAAGAACTGTATATTTCACAATAGTCATTCAGAGTATACATAGACAGCCAGTAGTATGCCAGATATCTAGTACTGAAACACCCTGTAACACCCCTACAGGTTCAGAATAGATGTAGAGAGTTGCCAGAGGAGCCACGCTGCATGACATTGCATCCAGGCCTCGAGCCGGTCTGCCTGAACCCGTACTCCCTACAGAATGCTTCGAATATTTATCAGGCAGACTATGGGCCATTGGAGGCAAAGGAGAGAGCTGTGTAAGTTAGACAAGCTTTTTTTTTTATTGATTTCAGATGTGTAATTACCATTTATGTTGATCAAATGACATGCCTTTCAAAAACTGGTAAGGTTAGGTATCGAAGCACCAGCTTGCACTGTTTATCCAACCATATTATGAATATGTCATGTAATGTCTATATGAACAGTGTAGATTAAATGTATGATCTGACATTTTACAAAAACTCTAGATAGTACTAAAAACCAATACCAATCACCCTTGAGCCCCGATCACCGATATCCATCACATTCCTATAATTTTTAATCTTTTTAATTTAATTCAATTTACAGTGAGATGTTAAACTCAGCATCAAAACAGGACTGATGTCTGAGCTTCGTATATTAACTTTCAGGGCATGAGAAACCTTCTTGAAGGACACTTTTTATGTACACTAAGAGCAGTCTGATGGAGGACTGCATCTTTAAAATATTTCTGTTTAGGTAGCTCATAGCACGGCTGTAAGTGCGGGTGCTGTCTGTAAAACCCAGGGTCCTCCACTGCTGAGAATGGATGTTCATATAGCCAGATTAATAAAATCGTTTTTGTGGTTTTTTGCTTGGCCTTCTGACTGTCGCGCTCATATGAACGACTGATACAGTAATACCTGTTAGCTGCATTAGCTGCTCTCTGCCTGCTGCGGGCGTCTTCTTTTCATTCAGTGTGGTGAGCCTGTAAAACTCACCAGACTCTGTTGGCTGTTAGTTTTTTAAATGTCCTATTAGATTCGTAGTATTGAAGGATTTTGACGCGCTCTCCTGTGAGGTACTTTTATGTTGCGCATGTAGCAAGATGCAGCTTCACATCACTGCGTAGAAGTTCTACATGGCAGACATGTTTGTTTTGAATTTGCAGCCACGTGCACGCTTTTTACTGAAATCGGCTGATCATGGTCGGTGACCGATCGATCGGAACACCGCCAATGAAAAAAGTACTACTACTGTGGAATTTCACTGGAATAATAATGATACAAATAGACACCCATAACAATAATAACAACAACAATAAACTGCAGTCCACATCCTTTCCCATCCACTCAGCCAAAATGATGAGGCAGATTGCAGGTCCACGAGGTGAACTCATCTTCTGGTGTCTCGATCTGTAAGACAAGACCAAATTAGGAGGAAATATATATATATATATATATATATATATATATATTAATTTGATGAATTTTTAAGACAGCAACAATGTATATAACACACCTAAAGCACCTCATAGACAAATGTAAAATTATCCAATTTCATATTTCTTTGTTGTTCTAGACGTGCTCGCTATCTGGCCTACAGAAGTTTTGTGTCCTGGTGCTGGGGATACCTGGGAAAGGAGAACCGGGTTGTCATCCTATCCTGTGTTGTGTGCCGCATTCATCAGGTGAAGATGGCGAGTACACAGGGTTTAAACCTCCCATTTAAAAGTAGTTTATTTAATCATATTTTCAGTTTCTCTCCGTTTTTGTTGCTGTAGTGTCTTTAGTCTAATAAGTTTGTATATGACACAAAAATTGTACAAAATTATTTTAAAAACTCTGACGTTGTAATGCACCTAATAAAAACTTTCTACAGTAATGACATTTTTGTGTGATTCCCAACTTACATCTTTTTAACCTATTTTTTCCCACCATACCTGGACAGCTGAACCTGGACACGTGTCTGGCAGCTGCATCAGCCTTTTCAGGTCGCTCATACTGTCCACACAGGAATCCAGGGACAGCCACTGCTTTCACCTCAGCAACAAAGGGTGCAGGGTCAAGGATGACCTCATTAAAAAGGAGGTCCATGAGCTCACTGACATATTCTACAAAGACAGCATAGACCAAAAAAAAAAAACCATTCTATTAATTATAATCTAATCTTTTTCCAAAATAGAGAAAATTAAGAAAATTTATGGTTTCAGCTTATTTTAAATTTTGTCCCTCAATGTAGGTTTATATCTTGTTGCTCACGTTGTGCCAAGTTGTTATCTGGGCAAAAGGGTTTGGAATCATGTACACCATTATGGGGAGGAAAACTTGAATTAGTATCAACTAACCAACCTGTAGTATAGTTGGTCTTCACCATGGACACAACATGTTCCCTTCTCTTGGCCTTTGGGAATTTTACTTGGAACCGTGGCTCGCCCGCTGCAGTCGTAGCTTGGTGACGTGCAGAATTTTCATTGAAATGTAATGCAGCCAGGTAAAGCCTGAAATATTAGGATTTGTATAGTATTATGCCAAAATAGTATGCAACATTTCAAGTGCCACAGCCACTATTGTAGGACAAAGTATTATAATGCTCATGTTGGTTTTTCACTTGTACAAAATATCCATACAGTTGTGAAATGGATAATGCTTGGGCAGTATTCAAGATTCCTTCTGTTGCACCAATTATGACAGAAGTTAATAAAGCAATAAGCCCCTTGGACCCGTGGGTTACATGGACTTTACAACCTAACCCAACTCCCTAACGGCGGAGGGGTGTGACAGGGATTTGTAAAATAGACAAATATAAAGACTCACACAAAAGCATGATAATTAATTGTTAATAATGAAACATAAATGAGAACCATTTGTTCTCCCACCTGCATGGTTGCCAAGCAACTCTCAGATGAATTTGCCATCATCCGTCTATCAAGTCTCCCGTTTTAGCCAGGAAACTACACTATTTTAACCCTCTTTCCTGCCAACATTCTGTATTGGTATTTTCCTGAAAATTTCCCATATTATGCATGCATGTAGATGTAAAGTAGTTGCACGAGAACGCCAGTAGATGGCACTATTGCACCATAAATCAGCCAAAGAAAGGCAAATATCAGCCGTTTGTCCTTTGGGGACAGCTCTACTGAAGTGAAGCAGCTTTTACAGCGGTCTGTCACATCTTATGAAAATCCATGTTCATTTAATGTTTAAGAAACTAGACCAGCATCGCACAGTTTTTGCTCTGTTGTGGTTCAGACAGCGATTACTAGATGATCTCCGTACAGTCATTTCCACTGAACACCTGCTGCGCAGCAACTCGCCCCAGAGGAAATCAAATCCGCACCGTCATCTCCTCCAGCCATCGTCCAGGCTCAGGCCAACCGGCCAGTCACAATTCACACTTCACTTTGTGGTGAAACAAAAGTCTTTTATAAGTTAGCTAAAGTTGGCTATAAGATTATTTTTAAGTTCTGTTGCACCTCTGGTTTCTGGTCTGCTTTTTCCAATAATGGTGTATTGTAACTCTGTCTGGGCACATTGATTGGCTTCTTATTCTGTTCTGCACAAAGTACAATAAAAAAGTACCATTTTGGAACCCCATTACTACACTATACTGACATAATTACAATACAATTTACCTGCAGAGCATTCCAAGGTATGAGAAGACCAAGTTCTTCAGTGCAAACCGCAAAATCACACTGTGGAACCCCTCCAAGGCAGATGTTTGATAGAGGGGGCTCAACTTCTTCACATCACTGCTTGTTCATTAGCACTTTCTCCAGCCTGTAAGTCGCCTTTGTTGCTGAAGGAGGAAAAAAAAAAACACGATGAGTGTAGAGCAACTAATAACATGTTACAGAATCATAAATAAATTACATTATTGCTATTAATGGCATACCAGGCTTTAGAAACTTCTTGTCGGTGAAAGGAGGGTGGAGGCATTCGGGGAAGAGTGGGTTTTCATCAACATGCACATTCTGGATGTGGTTGAGAAGGGATGTCCACTTTGCCATTGTTACCTCTCCACTAGATGAACCAGATGCTGACCAGTAGAGATGATTTTTTATGCTTTTTTGCTATGACTTTATCTTGTGGCAGTCCTCCTTGGAGATGGTATCCACCTTCTTGGTGAGAGCTGAGAACATAAAAAATAAATAAATAAAATTTACATTCACATTATCTATCTATCTATCTGTACATACACACATATATATTGCAAAGGATTAGTTGTCCTACAAATGATGAACTACATTCGATTAATTATCTCAACTTTACATAAATGCCACACATCATAGAAGTGTTCAATGCCTGGTTTCTGTTCCCTGATGACCTTTTGAACCTGAACATGTCTGTCTGTCACCAGCGGAGACACTCTGACACCAGATTTCTCCAGAAAATCAAGAATTCGGATCAGCCCTTCTTTTTCCATACGGACGCTGCTTCCCACTTCATTGCTCTGTGGTTCATAACAGACATTACAATTATTTTAACAACAGTCTTTCGTCTATAATTTCTTGAAGTACTTGGTAATGTTATAACTTATATATACTTAGATACAACCTGGTAATTAATTTGACAAAATTTAACACAATCACTGTCAGAATCAAAATACTATTCTTAATTACCTCTGCAATTGAAGGAAGTAATATTTTTGCCATCTCAAAACTGTTTGAATGGACTTAGTTGACACATTTTGGAAAGTTTAGTTCTGAACTAAGTGAACTAAGGAGGAGTTTATTAGATTTCCAAGCCAACTGTTTAACTATTTTCTTTTAACAATTTACATACCTGTACAAGTTGGATATCAACAATTTTGTTGGTGTTAAGATCCATCATGGAGTATGAGCCATACTTTGAGTAATGGCCAGGACTATCAGCACGCATGTCACCACCAAGAGATACCCTTTCCTTCTGTTTCAGTCTCTCAAGCAGGTCAGCCTGGTGTAATCGCCATTTGTGCAGCACGGAAGGCAGAATGTAATTATGCACATGATTACGATGCGTCATTCTGGAAAAGGTTCTCATGTGCATCGCATTCAGCACCTGTGATGTAAAATAACACAAGTAATCAGAATATCACTGTAACAGTATCCACAACATACAGTACATGTCTTTGTAGTATTGTGAGACACAATGGGCAAAACAGAGTTATGGGAGAAGCACACATCTATTGCACATCCAACCAATCTGCACGGGAGGTCCCTCCTCTGTGGCTATTTGAGTTGTGTTTTGTGAGATAGGGCTATAAAAACAGAATTTGACTTGACTTTGTCTTTGGATTATTTATTTATGTTAACAAACCTTGTTAGTCTGAGTGAAAGATGAACCTGTGTAGTAGACTGCGGCTGACAGGTGCAGATTTCCTGCAGGCGAGCTGCCCAGAAGTGGTTGACTCTTCCACTGTCTGGTGTAAACGCAAGCCCGATGGAGGCATCTCTGGGTCACCGAAAGGAAAGTTCCTTTTACAAATGTCTCCACTTTGCAGACACTTGAGCAGGTGGGGCAGATTTTAAATAGCTCAAGCAGGCATTCCTCATACACCAAATATTTCACCATGTCCTGCACTGGCTTGGTTGGTGTTCTGTTGAAAACAAAACCACAGTTGTAAGTAAACTTGTACTGGGTTTTGTGTAGTGCTCGGAATTGGATCAGTTTTTATGCAATACGACCAGATCCAACCCTAATTGGCTCTATGTACAACTCTGCTACTTCCTGAACTTAAGGCAGCTCCTTTTTGTCCTGTCTTTCATCAGTGAACGAACTGATTTATCAAGCTGTGACCTCAGTAACCACGACAGCAAAGCCCAGACACACCTGGATTAATTAGTTCATCCAGTTATGAAAGACAGGAAACAAAAGAGCTGACTTAAGCTCAGGTAGTAGTGGAGCTATGCATTACTGCTCATCTGTGGTGTCAACTGATTCAGACAAGCTGGGGAGGTAGGTGGGGTCATCAGGATCTATAATGTTAACACTGGCTTCAGACTCCTGAAAAGATGGAAGCTCAAAGAAAGGCCGCTTTTTTGGTGGGTTCTCAGGTGGTGCGGCTTTCCGCTTAAGTGGAGTTGAAGAACAGAGAGGAAGAAACTGGGATGTAGTGCTGCCCACAGCAACACTCTTAGGCGCTGATTTATCAAGAGGGCTAAATTGCTGCGGAATTGGAGAATACCTGCGCAGTTTTGCTCCGGTTA
>JBAMHT010090755.1:0-11853 GCA_037177075.1 Craterocephalus fluviatilis | reverse complement strand
CGGAGGCGACTTGTTGACCATTCCACCTGAATTCATAGAGCCAGTCTTTGATGCTCCCTTCTTTCATGTCACATGAGAAGGTAGCAGACTCTCCCACAAACAGAAGGGATGAGTTGGGTTCAAGGATCAACTCATATATATCTAAACAAAGACTGATGCTTCATCTTCTGATCAAAAAGTGCTTTAATCTATAACATTAGCAGAAGAAGAGTTAAAGCTTTACTCACAGAATAAATGTAGCAGCGAAAACAAGGTCTGGTTCATCCTCACATCTGAATCCTCTCTTTTTGCTTCAGAACATGAGCGACTGAAACATCAGTATAAGAAATAGAAACTGCATGAGGGGAATTAAGTTACACGTACCAAGGTGTTGAGGGGATCCGGTTCGGCGGACTCAGGATTGGGTCTCTGCTTTTTGCAGATGATGTGGTTCTGTTGGCCTCGTCGGGCCGTGATCTCCAGCTGTCGCTGGAGCGATTCTCAGCCGAGTTTGAAGCGGCAAGGATAAGGATCAGCACCTCCAAATCCGAGTGTCCTGTTCCGGGTCGGGGGTGCATGGGTCCTGACCCAAATGGAGGAGTTCAAGTATCTCAGCGTCTTGTGCACGAGTGAAAGAAGGATGGAGCGGGAGATCGATAGGCGGATCGGTGCGGGGTCTGCAGTGATATGGGCTCTGCCTCGGTCCGTCGTGGTGAAGAGGAAGCTGAGCCAAAAGGCGAAGCTCTCGATTTATCTACGTTCCTACTGTACCTCAGGCTGCTGCCCCCACAATACGCCAGATAAGCGGCATCCTACAGTATTTGCTCTGAGTTTCATCTCCACTTCCCTTTTTATATAGAACCTTTCACACAATACTGATCACATGATCCAAGAGAAAGCCCAAATAAAGGACATGACAAGGTGCTCACAGTTTAAAACCACAGCTACACAAGTTCAACTTATTATTGAACATTTGCTCATGCAGCGTTTGTTTAAAATGGTGCCTTTATGTCAATCTGTCATTCTAGGATGTAGATAAAAGGGCAAAAGAGAAAAGCTTTATTAGGTAAATGTGCCATATAATGAAAAAAAATATGTGTTTTATCTCTTGTGTTCACACATACCAAGATCAATATAACTTCCTCAACACTCTTTCAACAAAATTTGTCACTGGGAGCATTTTGTTTGGACATCATCAGCAGCAGCAGATCTTTATCACACAGCAGCAGCCTGATGTGTGAAGAAGCAGAAGGAGTGCATTTAAAAAAAGTCTTCCATGTCATTTTAGACTTCAATTAATATAATTTACTAACAGAGCAATGAAACCTGATTTCATTCATTCAGTATCTTTGGTATAAAATCAAAAACTTCCAAGAATGCAAAGAACCTTTTCTAGAAAGCTTTTCTTCCTCGTGTCATGTGACCCATGTCAAGTCTTGTCTCTAGCACCAGGAAGTGTCGTAATGCTGCGCCCATGATTACACAGTATGAGCTGTGGTGACGTTTTTCCGTTGTAGAGCCTAAATTTACTCGTGTTTACACCTTATCATTCAAGGAGCAATGCATGCAGTTTAACTGAATTTATGCACATGTAGGATGTGGGTTATTTGTTTACCGTTATGATTAAAGCTCTACTCACCCACTTTAAAAACTTTTTCTTGAAAAGCACCAGTATAGTTGTTACTGTGGGAATGTACTCACATAACTAATACAAAAAGGTATTTTTCAGGAGTGGTGATGCTTTTGGCAACTTATGGACAGGAGAGTGGAGTTTTAAATGTAAAATTTAAAAAAAAAAAACACTCTTGATATTAATAATGCAACAATGCCACTTTGAGGAATTTGTCCAAGGATTATTGTTTACCTAACTTCTACTCAGTCATGTGTTTGTCACCCCATTTGTGCTGTAGTTTACACAGACGGTTGAAGACCTTTGTTCCACTTAAGACATTCATTTGAATAAGAAGGAGAGAGACGAATGAAGGGAGGGGGCGTCTTAAAGGCCGCCCCGAATCACACATGAAACTCTGTATGCATAGATAAGGAAATGAGACAGAAAATACCACACGAAGGGAAGGATGAGGCAATCGGAACGGCCTAACCTTGTTGTGTGGGTACAATTTAAGCCATCAGTTCTTAAAGCAGTACCAGCAGAATAGCAGACTGATCATTAAACTTTCTATTTAAATGTAACATTGTTAATGTGTGATGGTGAAGTAGACAACTCGATGGGAAAAAAACTGTGTTTTGTACTTTTTACTGCTAGTTGAAGATAAAAGGTTTATCATTCTTGTGGAAGGGTTGTATGCCCTCACATGCAAATGGACAATGTCGATTCAGAATGAGACATTCAAAAATGAATAAAAACATTTATTTTTACAATGCTAGGAACACACTTCATGCCCTTTGGGGGGGGGGGGCACCGTGGCTCCCTTGTCACGGGGTGCCTGGGGTGTTGCAGAGGCTGCTCCATGCCTGTCCAGCTCTTTTGGGGCCCCGGGTAATGGGGGTGCCTTCTCCCACCAATGGCTTATCTTCCAGGGGGCAGGTTCATTTCCATCTGGACCTACACCTCTGACCCTGCCTCACTACGGGGTTGTGGGAGGTGTGCACATTGTGCTGGGTGGGCCAGAGGAGCCATCATGCTTCACCCCGCCTCTCATGTTTTAATTCCTCTCAGCTTTTAATGTGCGAAATGTTGTCTATGCAAATACATCAGCTTTGCACTTTGCAATAGCTGTAACTAGTTTGCGTGGTTATCTGTCCACGTAGCTGCAAATAGCGCGTCTGGATAGCAGGTGCTAACTGGCACAACATACGCACAATGGCTGCAGTAATAATTTTAAGGAGGAGGCTCGGACACCATGAAAGGCGACTGAGAGAATGCATATTTTCTATTGCATTAATATGTTTGCAATTCCAGAGGAGAGGATGTGGAATATTGGAATACAGCGTTGCAATATTAGAATTAATGAAACGGTTTTTAAGGCTGATAAAGGAGCAACTCATGTGCAACTTGTGCTTCTGAGACCTTGGGTTATGTGAAGCAGGTCTGGTTACTGCAGACACATTGCTGCTTTTGAAACTTCCAGAATTTCAGTCTGTTATATAAGTTACATATAAAGTTGTCTCCTCTCTTAACAAAAGAACTGTAATCTTGTTGGCATTTGAACAATTTGTTTCCAAGTGTAAATTATTTGAAGACATTGTTCTGTCATGTGGAGATGATTAAGTTGATTTATCCTTAACTTTGTGCTGATGTCTCCTATAGAATTGGCATCCAATCCTCTCCAGCTTTATTTATGAAGCACTTTAAAACAAACTACCCTGGACCATAGTGCTGTACAAATTTTTTTTTTAAAAGCCGAAAAGAACAGTTGTAGGAACAGGCACATGACATGAAATAAGAAAAGTATGACTGTCATCTATGACTCAGTGTGATGATGACTTCTGGAGTGACCATGTCTAGACAATGCTTACTAAGAGGAGCTGTATGTCTGACAAGTTCTGGCTGTAGCTCAGGAGGGAAAGTAGTCCTCGGCTAAGTGGAAAGTCGGTGCATCAATCCCGGGCTTCCGTCCTGATTCCATGTCTAAGTGTCCTTGGGTACGACACTGAATCCCACGTTATCTTTAGATGTGTCAATCAGGGTTTGAATCTGTGTGATGGAGCTCTTTGTATCTTTCAATAGAAATGCTGTTTGAGTGTGTGTGTGGATATGACATCATTGTAAAGAGCCTTGAATGGTCATGTGACTAGAAAAGTGCTATATGGATACACTCCATTTACCTTCTGTAGTCAGTTTGTTCCACGTTACTTTAATGTAATTTCAAAGTTAGGGAACAGCTTTAAAAGCTGTTAATATCATTTGTGCTCAGACCACTCCTACACTACTTGTTATCCATGGAAAATGATTATCTTACATGAACATTTTTAAAAGACGACTCATGACACATACAGCCGTGGTTCCTGAGCAGGAAGTGACCATGTCAAAGTGTTAGTGTGAATATGTCTTAAAAGGGAAGGAAGAGTTTTAGAAAGGATATGAGCTCACACTGGACTAGGTTCAACGTTATTCCGACATTTCTCTCTATGGTGTAGTCACATCTTTAAGCATAGAACAGGAAAAATTTTTTTCAAAAGCTGACATGTTTCAGTGATGAAGATGAGGATGGGATGCAGTTTGTTCTGTGTGCTGCCGCTATTCTGTAAGTACATCATTTAGCTTTATGGCTGTGGTATGGCCCCCAGCCTGCCTGGATCCGGGTGGTGGATCCTACTACTGTAGTCCTGGGTGGGCTGGCCCCTGGTGTGGATGGACCCCTAGGTTATACTTGCATCACAGCAGCTCAGGCCAGATTTTTCATTTTTTTGCATTCAGTTAAGAGACAAAAACGATAAATTTTAGTTCACAATTAGGGTGAGAGAGGTAAGACGGGGAAGTAAATGTCTTGTTTCTTTTCTGTGTGTGTGTGTGTGTGTGTGTGTGTGAGGAAGATTGAAGTGAGGTTTGTGTTTTTGTCATATACTTCACAATGTGAATGGTGACAAATAATTTTATTTTGTTGTGCTTTACAGATAAGGTTGATCTGATCTGAATGAAATAGAATAATTGCAAGAAAACAAATAAGATAAAATAAATTATAAAGTAACTTGTAGAATATATGCTGCGATACATGCGCTTAATTAAAGTAGGGGTTGAAATAACTATGTTACTGACATTCTGCCAGATGAAATATTTTTGAGATGCACACTTGATAAAATTATTCTTTTTTGTGTCATTTCTGTGTTGATATCCTGTTTTGTTTAATAATAAAATGTAAAAAAAAAAACATTACAGTTACTTCATAAAAGTCCAAATTTGTAAAAGTGCAGCATTTTTCTGAGGTTTTTCCTTTGCAAAAACACAGTTATTGTACATATTCATCAGGAAACCATCTTATTTAAACTCTCTAGCCACTTCCTCATTTTTATTTTCGTAAAATATTTTGGACAGAAACACTTAGAAGAGGAAAGAGGGGGTGGTGCAATGTGTTAACCATCTTTGTAACACACTGAACCCTTTTGCAGAAGGGATAATTTTTTCAAGACTTTCAGCTCTTTTAAAGGGGTCCCTGCATTCTTAGAGTGCTTTCATCCATGAGTAAGGGTTAAGCATATGTAATGGGGAAACCGCTGAGGCACACTTATTAGAAAACCTTGCACAACTGCTGCAGGAATGGCAGGCATGGCAGGTATGGCCACAAGTCAGAGTGTTTAACTTGTATTTTTGACATTATCATCCAGGGATTAAAAGTCAGACTGCTCACTCAGGCCACCCTGACTCATACAGGCTACTGTGCCAATATGTTCAAACTGGTGTAAGTGCAAATCAATTCAAAACAAATCAAATCAAATTTTATTTATAGCGCAGTACTTATACAAACACACAAAGTGACTTACTTGTTTAAAATTTGGAAATCACAAACCTTCACCCACTTAAATGTAAAAGATCAGAGTTCAAGAACGCACACCTGATTAAGCTTTCTTTTTCACTTACATCAATACACTCACCCAACACAGCACACAAACAAACCCCACCCCTACCTGACTCCTCTTTGCACATAAACTCTGACTTCCAATTTCCGTATTTTTAACTAAAACATGGATTCAAAAAGCATACAAGAAGATGAAACATTTGGCTTGATAGAGCAGGGATCTGTCCACACCAGGAGCCTAGGCCACATAGGACATCACAGGAACCGCCCCGATCAGGGTAGGCCAGGGACCCATACAGCTGCAGTGCAGGATCCCACCAACCACCCCGATCAGCACAACCTAAAAAGTAACAACCTCGGTGATTGGGCTGGAATTTCCCAGTGATGTGGAAGATCCCCAGTAACAACGGAGCTAAACTTTTAAAAGTAAAACACAGGATAAAGAAAATAAACAGAAAAAAGAAAAGCTATAAACTTCATTCTTTATAAAGAACCTTAAAATTAATTCATAAACACACATGAAGCAATGCAGCAGTTTCAAATCAAATCAAATCAAACTTTGCATAAATTATACATTACCAATTATACATACAAGAATGTATGGGGTCAGTTTTGTTCTGAAGCAATAATATTTTCTCTCAGATTAAACTGTTAGTTCATATCTGTGAAACTCATTCTCCATTTGTTATTATGTATGATTGCAAGGTTTTCTATAACCATGTATTGATCTTATTTACAGTGCTGAACACACTCCTCCACTGTGAAGATGCTAAACGTGAGTATTCCCCATTTTTCTGCAATACGCTTCAGGCAAATGTAGGCATGCATTGAACTGGTCTGGGAACAGGCTCATCAGAATGCTTTGCTAATGTCATTTGTCCCATTTCTTTTGTTTAATTTCTATTCATTGTAAATATGGGTTTTCTGTTCAGGCGCTGTCCTAGCTTTTGAGCCAAACATGTCCATTTTATTCACTGGAGAGTCTGTTAACATCACATGTGACATCCAGGGGGGAAACGTGAATGGCTGGAATTACACATTTATCATTAATGGTAAACAACTAGATTTCTGTAAAAGCAAAAAAAGATCCTGTGCTTTCAAGCTAAACAACAACTTCAGTGGTGAATACCAGTGCACTGCTTGTGTGACAGGTTGGCGTATTCTCTACCTTTTTAAAGTAATCAGTGGGTGTCACCCACATAGCCTATAAAGCCAGGTGTGCTCAGTTCATGGCCCCTCCCTCCTTTTCCTGGAGATCTGGTTGCCAACTGTGACGCCCTGTCAGGTGTACAGCGAGCTTGTGCGCTGTTCTCAGCGTGTTGCGCCTGGTGTGCATTGGTGAGTTCTCGGTTCCTCCCGGGGTAGGTGCGTTTTAAAACCTTGCATCTTTCTAGTTAAATGCCGTGGCTGATCCCCAAATTGTGCTTTAGATTTGGACTTGTTGGGAGATCTGGCTGCACCCTCCATACATTTCTCCCCCTGCTGTTGCCCTCCTCTTTTTGCGGAGACCCGATCAGCTGATACACACCGTCAGGTGTGTAGCGGGCACGCGCGCTGCTCGGTGTCTTGCGCTTAGTGTGCATTGAGCTTGGGGCTCTTCCCGGGGTAAGTGTGTCTCAAAGTCTGGCTATTTTATGGCCAAATGCCATGGCTGATCCCCAAATTTCGCTTTAGATTCTGACCTGTCGGGAGATCTGACCGCACAGTGTATGTTCCTCCTCCTGCTGTTCCCGTGAGCACACACCTTCACTTGCCTACAGGTAAGGTGCTCATTCACTTTAGTTAATCCAGATCTCCAGTTGTTATATCCAGGTTTTTCTTCTACAGGCATGGGTACAGTGTCCGCGGCCCACAGTTGAGTCGTTCCCTCCTTTTAAGAAAAAGGACCGTTGTTTTGTCCACGGGTTTACAACTGAATGTTCGCCAGAGTTAAAGGTGCATTCACAGCGTCTATGAGCCTGTATATTTAGTAACCTCATGATTTCTTATTGGTTGTCTGACAGCTCCTAATAATCTATATTTGGTGAGTCCTATTTTGCCTCTGTTCTGCATGTTATGTGTGCTGCATGTTTGTTGCATGCGATTTCTTTTTTTGGAGTTATTTGCTTGTTTTGATTTTTTTTGTGTGGCTTTGTTTATTTGATTTGATTGTTACTGTGTGTTGTGCTGGTTTTCATTTGGTTTGTTTAATTACGTTTTGTATTATTATTATTATTATTATCATTATTATTAGTTCCGTTCTTTTTGTTGTTTTTTTCGCAACCTGGGATTGGATGGACCTTGTGTAATTTAGGGCTGCTGGTGCGAGATTGATTTTGCTTGTAAGAGAAAAAGGTTTTATTAATGTTGCTTTTAATACCATTGCAGATTTGTTTTTAATGTTTGTCACAGCTAAAGAATAAATGAGAATTTAACATGTAACCCGCCCTCCTTATTGTCCAGACCTAACGCGGCCTTGATAGAGAAGTCTGATTAGATGGGGATCTTTGGGTCCTGGGGCCTTATTCCCTAGGTGGCGTTGTTGGTCGTCCTGATGTAGGTTAAGTTAACTACCGCTCTTGCCACAAATTGGCGTTGTCGGTAGGATCTGGACATAAAGAAGAGGTGTGATTGTTTGTTTTTTTAATTTTGTTCTGTTATTAATTTTCTGCTGTTTAAATTGCGGCCTCGCACTTTGAACACTTGCTGTTATTTTTGTGGTGCACATTTACTATAGGACAAAGCAACGGTCATTTTTTTTACAGGACCTTAAAATTCAAGGTTGGTGCATACAAAATTGTGTTCCGTGAGTTATAGTACATATTCCTGCGTCCAGCATGGAGGAGGAGCTGCAACAGCTCAGAGAGCAGCTATCTCAGCTTAAAGCAGACAATGAGCGGCTTCTCCGGGAGGGGGCTCCGGCGCAAGCTGGCCCTAGTGGGCCTGACCAGGTTTCAGGCACACCCATTAGAGTTGGGGGGTCAGGGGTTCCTGCTTCTGCTCAGCATGTGTTGCTGATGTCCCGCGATCGAAAGTGCCCCTTGTTCGATGGGAAAACAGGTTTATCGTTGGATGAATGGAAAGAGGAAGTTGAAGCTTGTATGCGTGCTCGTCATCTTGCCTTAAGGGACCAAGCATTATTTATTTTTGACCACCTGGAAGGTGAGGCTAAGCGTGAGATTAAGTTTCGTCCTAGAGAGGAGAGAGAAGATCCGGTTCGGATCCTGGACATTCTTCAGGAGCTTTATGGTGGCAGTCAACCATATGTAACGTTACAACAAGCTTTCTTTTCAAGACGACAACAGGATGGGGAGACGTTGCAGGAGTTCTCCCTGGCACTCATGTCTCTGATGGAACAGGTTAAGCAGCGCGCTCCTGGGGGAATGCCAAATGCTGCAGTTCTTTTGCGCGACCAGTTTATTGAGCACGTTATTGATGGCGCTCTGCGTAGAGAGCTAAAACGTTTCGTCCGAGGAAGCCCGACTGCAAATTTGTTGCAGGTACGTGCTGAGGCACTTAGGTGGGAGCAAGAGGGACTTACCACTTCTTATCGTGAACGTAGTTCATCTCTTCCATCTATTCGCGGACTTCAATTTGAGGTTCAAGGCAGCACTCGTTCTGTCCCTTCAAGGGTACCAGGACTTGAGGAGGTCATGGAACTGCTTAAGCAACAGCAAGACCACCTTAACCAGTTGACAAAAACAGTAGCTAACCTGCAGGCTCCACGGCAACCTAGCAGGCCACCGCGCAGTAGTATCATATGTCGCAGGTGCAATCAGGCTGGCCACTATGCCAGTGAGTGCGATGGGGAACGAGTTCCATTTCGTGGTCGTACAAACTCATCCTCTGGACCCTCTCATGCGGGAGTCCAGCAGGGAAACTAAAGCCCTCTGAACTGGGGAGCCAAGGTTCAGGAGGGGTGTCCATAGGCTCACAAATGGGGGAATTATCCGGCTTAATGGCATCTTGCCCCACCATTGAGGTTGCTGTGGGTGGGGTAAGGGTTCCTTGTTTATTGGACACAGGATCAATGGTGTCCACCATTACAGAGACCTTTTTTAGGGAACATTTTGAACCTCGGGGTGCTGATCATCTCCATTCCTGTCACTGGTTGCAGTTGCGGGCCGCCAATGGGCTTGAAATCCCCTATATTGGCTATTTGGAGCTTGGGGTGGAGCTTTGTGGGAAGATGATCCCTGACTGTGGGATATTAGTCGTGAAGGACCCCCCCTCTCCTGGCCCCTTAGTACCTGGCATCTTGGGGATGAACATAATACGTCGCTGCTACCGAGAGCTTTTTGGTGCCTATGGCCCCTCTCTTTTTGAGTCTCCAGTGGTGGCCCAAGCCCCAGGCCCGGTTATAGAAGCTCTGCAGAGGTGCCATCAGGCAACTGCCGGCAGACCAGCTATCCCAAGTGGGACTGTTAAGGTGCGGGGTCCACAAGCCGTGCGGGTGCCTGGAGGTACAATGAGACTGGTAGCCGCGACCTGCTCTCAGCAGTTTGCAGGCATGGCTGCACTCTTTGAGCCGCCAGAATCTGGTCTCCCAGCCGGTTTGCTGGCATCTCCTTGTCTGGTGCATATAGAGAAAGGTACAGTTTACATTCCTGTGGTCAATGTTGGGACAAATGATGCCCTCCTCTACCCTAGGACCAGTCTTGGGTCCCTTAGTGGGGCCGAAGTGGTGAGTCTACCGGCAGGGGTCACAGAGGTAAACTCTGTTGTGGCCACAGTCTCCCCTCCGGAGGCTACTGTGTCAAGGGATAGGGTTGAAGCCATAGACCTGTCTGCACTGGACCCTGAGGAGCAGGCAGAAGTCAGGTCTTTGTTAGAGAAGTATCAGACAGTGTTCTCGGCTCATGATGGTGACCTCGGATGTCCCAACCTGATCACCCATGAGATTCCCCTGTTGGATGATGTGCCTGTACGGCAACGTTACAGACGTATTCCACCGTCGGAATATGAGGCAGTGAAGGCCCATATTAATCAACTTCTGGATACACAGGTGGTTAGGGAAAGTAGCAGTCCATACGCCTCACCTATTGTCCTGGTCCGTAAGAAGGACGGTAGTCTCCGCCTTTGCGTGGACTACCGTCTACTTAACAGTAAGACCCAGAAAGATGCCTTTCCTTTGCCACGTATCGAGGAGAGTCTGGATGCGCTGTCTGGTGCTCGCTGGTTTTCAACTATTGATCTTGCCAGTGGGTACAATCAGGTTCCAGTGGCGGAGCAGGACAAGCCAAAGACGGCCTTTTGTACACCTTTTGGCCTCTTTGAGTTCAATCGAATGCCATTTGGCTTGTGCAACGCTCCAGGCACTTTTCAGCGCTTGATGCAGAGATTGTTTGGGGACCAACAATGTCAATCTCTGTTGTTATATCTTGATGACATTGTTGTGTACTCGTCTTCTGTTGCACAACATCTGGAGAGGCTTGAACTGGTCCTGGGACGTCTTCGGGAAGAGGGATTGAAGGCTAAACTTGAAAAATGCTCCTTCTTTCAGCCCAGAGTCAAATATTTAGGCCATGTGATCTCCCAAGAGGGTGTCTCGACAGACCCTTCCAAGATTGAGGCAGTGGCAGGGTGGAAGCGTCCTCAGCATGTGACAGAACTGCGTTCCTTTTTAGGATTTGCCAGCTATTACCGGCGATTTGTTGAGGGTTTTGCCAGATTAGCTGCCCCTTTACATCAGTTGGTGGCTGCGATTGCGGGGACAAAGCACAAAAGGGGATCTGGGAAACCCCTGGAGGAGGTTTGGACCCCTCAGTGCGAGGAGAATTTTGAAGCCTTAAAGGCCAAGCTGGTTTCAGCTCCTGTCCTTGCGTATGCAGATTTCTCTAAACCCTTCATCCTGGAGACGGATGCTAGCTTCAGTGGCCTTGGAGCTGTGTTGTCACAAGAGACTGAAGCTGGCATCAGACCAGTTGCCTATGCAAGCCGTGGCCTTCGGCCTACTGAGCGCAACATGACAAACTATAGTTCCATGAAATTGGAACTTCTTGCGCTCAAGTGGGCCATGACCGAAAAATTTCGGGAGTACTTGCTGGGGCACAAGTGTCTGGTGTTTACGGATAATAATCCATTGAGCTATCTTCAGTCTGCTAAGCTCGGTGCCTTGGAGCATAGGTGGGCGGCCCAGCTAGCTGCATTTGATTTTGAGATAAAATACAGATCTGGGCGCAGCAACGGTAATGCTGATGCTCTATCTAGACAGTATATGACATCTTCCGAGCTTGCTGCTTCTGTATTGCCAGGCAGCTCTGTTCCCTTGGCCGTTCAGCAATCTGTGAGTTCACACCTTGCAGGTCAGCTCCAGATCTGTGCTCTACCAGGCCGTTCTCGGCCCGAAATTCGTGCGCTACAGGTAGAGGACCCTTGTTTGAGGGAGGTCTTAAGATTTTGGGAGAGGCAGACTCCT
>JBAMHT010090705.1:0-11875 GCA_037177075.1 Craterocephalus fluviatilis | reverse complement strand
ACATCGTATTTTATTCCCAGTAGAACGTAAACATCGTATTTTATTCCCAGTAGAACGTAAACATCGTATTTTATCCCCAGTAGAACGTAAACGTCGTAACAGATATTGAAACTGGGACATTTGACCATATCATGTAAAATGTGACCCGGTTGAGTCTGATGGCAGCGTCTCGTTAATGTAAACGATAAGAAAAAGACACGGAGTTTCTCGTGTCCTGTAATCAGATCAGGGGCATCCAAAGTCGGTCCTCGAGGATCCCGGTCCTGCAGTGTTTCCCTGCTCCAACACAGCTGACTAAATTGATCTAACAGCCTTTGAGGTGGGGGGTTTGGTGTTGGCGGGTACATGCCTTCCCTCCAGTGGCATGTGACCCCGGGGATCATGTCTGTTCTGAAGGTGAATGGTGAATGGGGACTGTTCTGTGCTGAAATGTCCTAACTACCGTCTGTAAACTGGTCCTGCATATAGAGGAACACCCATTTCACCTGCAGGTGCCTGTTTTCACGGGTTGGTTAGACAAAAACAAGCGGGTGTGTGAACGGACAATGCTGGGAGTTAGAAAGAAAAATCCGTCAACATTTCTTCCCAGTGGGTGTCTGACTGTCTGGTGAAAACCAAATGTTTCCCTAGAGGTTCGCTGAGTCAGTCCTGAATCAGCAGAGTCATGGCTCTGTCCACAGTCACAGTCACTTCCTGTCCCCGCCACATGGCCCGGAGCTGGCACGGGCTTCACAGCGGCCGCCGTGCGTCGTCTGCTCCATCAGCCGACAAGAAATCACCGTCCTGCAGAGAGTGGAGCTTTCAGGGGACGGCCCACCTGGTCTGGACCACCGAGGAGGTCTCTGATAAACACAGCAGGAATGAGATGAGCTCATGCAGCTCCTCTGCTGCGCTACGTTGTTTGAAACATCAATATTTCTCACTGATGAACTTCAACTTCTGTAGCAGGAGATCTGGGGATGAGGAGCGAAGCAGGGTTCAAAGGAAACAACTCATGAATAATGATTTCATTCATGAGGTATTTTAATTCCTGAGGATTCTTTTCTGCATTTTCTGGACGTAAACAGAGAATCAGGGAGTTAGATGGGCCCTTGACCCTGCCTTCTGCCTTTTTCTGGGTGGCCCTCAGCTGTCCTCCCTGGCCTCCTGAGGCCAGAGCTTCAGGGCCGAGGGCCGCTGTCCTTTGCTTGGTCTTCCCTATGGGGTACTGGCTGACATAATGGGTTCTGCCCCCCCCCCCCTTGGTTTGCTTCTGTTCTTTGAAAGGGCTCAGTCACATCAAATTTTTTGGTCATTGAGTTGAGACCTGTTTGAAAGATTTATTGTGTGTTCAGGCAAAACAATGTGCCGCATCTTTTTCACTCTTATGACTTGAGGCTAGCAGGTAAATGTCTGCTCCAGCTTAGAGTCTGAATGCAAAGGTACGAAAGACAAAGTTTGCAACATTAGCACTTTTCAGAGCAAGTCTGAAAGCGGCTATATGTTGCGTTTCATGCAGAAATTAACAGTGTGGATGAAATTTTCTAGCAAACATGCAAGCAGAAACTCACAAATACTTCAAGCAACAGTGCCCCCTAAATGTGTATAAAAGCACAACATAAACCTCTAAGGTTGGTACGGGGAAGGGAAAGTTGTGGCAGTGGTGGTGAAACAAGAGACAGCCATAGTCATACTCTTTGAGAGACTTGGCACATTTATTGTGTTAGAAGTGTAAAGTTTTCATGTTTAGGGTGTCAAAAAGTAATTATTTGACTTTTCTGTAAAAACAAAGTGATTTGAGCTGGAATAGGTACATTGGTACAAAAGAGAGAACTTGGTGGCTCTCCGGAGCACCAAGTTTTACAACAACTGATTTCTGATCAAACCAAACTAAGAGCCCTCTTGTGGCCGTCGGTGGTTCTGCACTTCTCCCAGATGTTACCGTAGCAACACAAATCTTTTCCAAAGCGTCAGGTTAAAAGTCAGCATGACGTTGGATCAGAGTGAACTGGAAAAATTTCAGTTAAAATGGAAAGTACCTCCAAGAATTTCATGACAATGAAAGATTCTGGTCCCTTTCTTTTTAACGCAGGCGCCAACATATTTCCTAAGTTCCATTAAAATGATTTTTCCACCACTGACGGTGGTTTTTAGATCATCAAGTTAGCAAACAAGCTGCAAAGATGACTTGACGTCCGATGCTAAGCTCAATCCTAGGGTCAGAAGCAGTCGACTGTTTGTGTATCTCTGCAGTTGTTTGACTCTGCATTGTCCTTCAGGAGAAGCAGACGTTATCAGTCCACACAGGTGAAGGTCACTCATCATGTCTCACAACATTAAACCAGCTCTGATGTGTTCAATGACCCTCCATTTTCTCTCAGTTTCACTTCCGTGAGTCTCTGCAACACCTGAGTTCATGGTCAGGAATCCACCTGAGATGCTGCTGCAGAGTCTACTGCAAGCAATGACAACTACAATATTAAGAAGTAAATGAATCAGGATTAATTATCTGTTTATATGTGGGCTTTTTAGCAGATTAAATAAGTATTATAAGAACATACAGTATGATTATCACACAATTATTATAAAAATCCTATTAAAATGGTAAAAAAATTAAATGAGGTACATAAAATAACAAAAAAGGTTGAAAATTGCAATTAAAATATTAATGGACTGACAGCACTAAAATAAAAATAATTGATTATTCTTAATTTCATCTCATTTGTTGTTTTCTGGTCAGGAATCGTCTTTTTTAAAAGGCCATTAAGGATTCCACAGCGGAACCGCAACAAGCACCGGCACTCCAACTGGCTGCCATGACGATCCTCGTGCATGCTAATTAGCATGGGGGAGGGGCTTAAACATCAGAGCAGTGATGTCACAAAGAATTATTTCATCCTCTGATACATCACCAGACCAGGGATTCTACCTTCCATTCCACATTTGCCCTCAGTCGGAGAAAGACCTAAAGCTTTTTGGAGACGCATTGCGAATTTTAACAAGCCACGTAGAATTATTTACACTGTGACATAAACACCCAGTTTATCTGAAATAATGGCCTGTGCTACAGTGACAATTAATGAAACCCAGTCCTTTTCCAGTCCACTTTGGACCGACGTAAAGGATGGATACATGGCTCTAGAGCGTGAAAACCTGCAATCTCAGGATTTTGTGTCTGACGAGCCGATGATAGAATATATATCAAAGAAACGCCGTCGGAGAAATAAGAAGAGAACGCAAGCTGCAGTAGACGTTCCTGAAGGACTTCCAGAGAGGAAGGACATCTTTCTTGATTCTTTTGTGTCTGAAAACATTTTTTCAATACTTGGAGAATACGAACAAGAAAGTGTCTCTGAGTCAATGGACAAGAAGGAAACAGAAGTGGTCCCAGAGCCAACAGAGGTTTCTGAAATGCCAGAAATGCAAATTTCTGCAAAAAGACGACGTCGGAGAAATAAGAAGAGGACACAAGCTGCAGTGGACATTACTGAAGGACACCCACAAGGAAAGGACATCTTTCCAGATAACTTATTTGAATCTGAAAAGTTTTTTTCGATGCTCAGAGAGTCTGAACAAGAAAGTCTCTCCAAGTCAACAGACAAGAAAAAAACAGATGTTGTCCCAGAACCAACTGGAGTTTCTGAAATTCCAGCAATGGAAACATCAGCGAAAAGATGGCATCGCAAAGACAAGAAGAGGCCCCAGCCCACCGTGGAAAACGGCAAACCTGAGATAACCCAAGAACTCAAGGAAACCATTCCTGATAACTTGCTTGGGTCGGAAAACATTGAAAACTTGGACGATGATATAATCGACGGACTTGCGGAAGGTATTGGATGTTATCTGAAGAACTGTGATTCAGAAAAAGTTCTTTCACGCCTTGAAGAGTTAGACACAGAAATTCTGTATGAATTACTGGACAAGGAGACAGAACTAGTGGGAGAACTACAGGGAGTGTTTGAAAAGGCAATAAGAGAAACATCGAAGAAACAGCGGCACAGAAACAAGAAAAGACCTGAATCTTTTGTGGAAAACTACAAAGCAAAAGTATTCCAGGATATAGCCAAAGGTTTAGAACAATTTCTTGACAACTTAAGCTCCAAAAACATTCTTTCAATACTTAGAGAGTCTGACCCTAAATCTTTCTCTGAGTCAACAAACGACAATGAAACAGAGCTGGATCCAGAACCTACGGAGGTCTCTGAAGCGCCAGCAACTCAAACTTCATCTAAAAGACAGCGACGGAGAAACAAGAAGAAGCCTGAATTCACCATGGAGAACAGCAAACCTGAAGTGATCCAAGAACTTACGGAAGGTGAGGAAACCTTTCCTGGTAACTTGCTTGGGGCTGAAAACATTCAGATACTTGTAGAGTCAGACCCAGAACTACTTTCTGAGTCAACAGACAAGAAAGAAACAGAACTGGTCTCAGAAACAACAGAAAATTCTGAAAAACCAGTCAAAGAAACTTCAAAGAAACGCCGGCGAAGAAAAAAGTGCCCTGAAGCCACCATGGAAAACGCCAAACCTGAGATAATTCAGGAACTAACAGAAGGTAAGGAAACCATTCCTGAGAATTTGTTTGGTTCTGAAAACATTCTTCCAATACTTCGAGAGTCTGAGACAGAAAGTCTACCGGAGTCAACGGACAAGAAAAGAACAGAAATCATTCCAGAACCAACGCAAGAAAAGCCAAAGCAAGAAATGTTAAAGAAACGACGTCGCAGAAACAAGAAGAGTGCACACTCCACTGAAAATGACTTACCCAGAGTCATCCAAGAACTTGCAGAAGCCAAAGACAGCTTTTCTGGTAATCTGTTTGTTTCAGAGAACAGTTTATCGCAAACTGGAGAGTCAGAAAGTCCTAAAGAACCACTGGGTGAGATGGACATTGAAATATCCAGTACTGTCTCGGCTACCTCATGTCCCTCAGAGGATCTTCTGGTTGAGAATTTGGAAGAGACTTCTAATGAACCATTGGGTGAGATGGACTTCCAAACATCGAGCATTGTCTCGGAAACCTCATGTCCCTCAGATAATCTTCCAGTAGAGAATTTGGAAATGACTTCTAAAGAACCAATTGTTGAGAGTGATATTGAAACATCCAGGACCTCCCTGGATACCCCGTGTCCAACCTTCAAGCCTCCAGTAAAGAATTTGGAAGAGATTTTATGGAAGAGAACATACTATGAACCAGATTTTTATGATATATGGAGGATGTCAAACACAGAGAAGCCTTCAATGTGGAGGCGTTTCAAAAAATTCGTAACACCAGCCCATCTACGCCAGTATAAGAGTGAGATGTTTGTCGAGACACCCATAGCCATCTGGAATACTCAAGAACAAGTTTTTCCAGGAGAGGATTGGGAAGAATCTTTAAAAGAAACGGAGACTCCTGAAAAGAGAATATACTACACAGAAAATTTTTACAATTTTAGTAAGATGCGCAGACCAGAGAAACCTTCAGCATGGAGGCGGTTCAAAAAATTCCTAACACCGGCCCATCAACGGCAGTATAAGAGTGAGATGGACCTCGAAACATCCAGCATCACCTCGGATACCTCGTGTCCTCCAGACAGTTTTTCAGGAGAAGATTGGGAGGAGGAATTGAAAGAAACAAAGACTCCTGAAAATAGAATATACTACACAGAAGATTTTTACGATTTAAGTAAGATGTGTGGACCAGAAAAACCTTCAGCGTGGAGGCGGTTCAAAAAATTCCTAACACCGGCCCATCTACGGCAGTATAAAAGTGAGATGGAGCTCGAAACATCCAGCATCGCCTCGGATACCTCGTATCCCCCAGATGATTTCCAAGGAGAGGAATGGGAGGAGGAATTGAAAGAAACGGAGACTCCTGAAAAGAGAATATACTACACAGAAGATTTTTACAATTTAAGTAAGATGTGCGGACCAGAAAAACCTTCAGCATGGAGGCGGTTAAAAAAATTCCTAACACCGGCCCATCTACGGCAGTATAAGAGTGAGATGGACCTAGAAACATCCAGCATCGCCTCGGATACCTCGTATCCCACAGATGATTTCCAAGGAGAGGAATGGAAAAAAGTTAATGAAGAAACTGACGCTACTATAAAGAACATAAACTTAGAAAAAGACTTTTACGAAGAAAGACCTTTGATGAAGGGAGAGATGGAGGACGAAACATCCAGCATTGTATCAGAAATCCAGTTTTCTGATGAAGATCTCCCAATATTTGGTTTAGATGATTTCTAAGGAACCGTATTGTAAAATCTGCACAAGATAATCCAAAAAACTGTTAAATGTGAAGGCGATTAGACAAAGGAAAAATTCCATCCACAAACAATACAAATCCAGAATGATTACACACCTGTAATATTCAATGCAAAAACAACACAAAAATACAATATAGGCCTAAAATTTAAAAACAGATGAAAGAGGGGATAAATAGGATATGCTGTATGCATATCCTATGCATATCCTATTTATCCTTCTATTTAGCCTTCAGCATGGGGCATCTAAAAAAATTCATAACACCTGTCCATCTACGGCAGTATACAGTAAGAGTGAGACGGACATAAAAAAATCCAGCATCGTCTCGGATGCCTTGTATCCCTCAGATGATCTTCAAAGAGAGGATTGGGAAACAGTTATACTACTGAAAAGAAAATAAACTTAGTAGAAGATTTTTGCAAAGCCTTTGATGTTGGCAGAGATGTAGGACACAACATCCAGCATTGTATCAGAAATCCAGGTTTCTGATGAAGATCTCCCAATAAATGGCTTCCATGATTTCTAAGGACCCGTCTTGTAAAATTTGCATGAGAAAATCCAGTTCAAGAACCGTTCAATGTGAAAACGCTTAAACAAAAGAAAAAATTCATCTACAAACAATAAAAATCAGGAGTGATTACACACCTGTAATACACAAAAAAATACCATATACTAATAAATATTAAATATCATCAAGCTAGCATCACCAACTTGAAAACTATAAAAAACAGAAATACTAAATGTCATCAAGCTACAGACGAAGCTGAACATTCAGATGCACTTAATACTGGTGCTGGTAAGGTAAAGGCCATAAGAAAAAAGAAAAAAAACATCTACAATCAAAATCATGAGTGATCACACACCTGTAATATTCAATAGAGAAACAACAAAACAGTCAACAAAAAATGTGTAAAGAGAAACAGAGGGATGAATATGACATGCACACAATGCACAACTCAACTGAAAGCAACACAGAAAGACCTCAGTTGGCAATAATACAGAGATAAAAGGGTTTAGGTGTCAAAGATCTCATTTAAAGTTTTACATTTTCACGTTTGAAAAACACAGAGCGAAACCATCATAGAAGAAATAACATATGACGACACTCGGCAGACAGAAAAGGACAAAGTGTGTGATATTTCACAAAATAACTGAGTTAAGGCCCATTCTTACAAACAGATAATATTGTCACCAAGAGTCGACAAAACAGCAGCATGTTTAAACATGTGGCCCACAAACACTGTACTTTATACTTAAAGCTTGAAATTCTTAATAACCAATGAACATACAGTTTATTGTGCAACATTAATGCAAATGAAGTGCTGTTAATTAGGCTACATTAGGCTTGAATATCATGCACCCGTATTTAACATAGAGGAAACTATAAAATAAAATACCAGATGGACACAACTTAGTTATTGCAGAATCTATTAACCTGGTTAATGAGCCTGCTATATGATCTAACATGAGGCTGTAACTGCATCAACTACTGGATATCTGTGGAGGGTGCAACAATCAACTTTTAAAATAAGAATTAAATAAATTGGGAATTACTTTGTGTTTCAATGATTTTATTGTAATTCTTTCTTTAATGTTTTATGTAAAGCACTTTGAATTGTCTTGAGCCTGAAAATGTGCTAAAAAAATTGCCTTGCTCTGCCTAAAGTAACTTTTAAAGTTAAGTTATAGGCTGTTTTAAAAAATAAATGTTTAATACAAACATTCATTCATTCATTTTCTGCCGCTTATCCGGGGTCGCGGGGGCAGCAGCCTATCAGGGAAGCCCAGACTTCCCTCTCCCCGGCCACATCAGCCAACTCATCCGGGGGGGATCCCAAGGCGTTCCCAGGCCAGCCGAGAGATATAATCCCTCCAGCGGGTCCTGGGCCTACCCCGAGGTCCGAGTCCCAGATATAACATTTCATATTGGATGTGTGTGCGTCCATTTTTCTCATTGGGTTTTTTTAATCCACGACACGCCTGTTCCTCACTGTAAAAGCTGATATGTTAACAAGTGGTTAGTCATACTTCAGAATCTCTTATAATATGGAAATTACCCACGAACTTTGATCACCCCAATTTCCTTGAATCCTGATTATCCTCCTGGTCTAGAAGATCCAATCTTTTTTTGGTGGAATCGAAAGGTTTAAAGTTGCAGGTGACATGGTGTGTAATGGGACATTAATGTCTTTTAACCAACTCTGGGAAAATCATCATCTTCCATGGAATCACTTCTCTGTCTGCAAGTCTGCAGTTTGATTGTCTGCGTAGCTAAATCATGTCCTCTGGCCTCTCCGTGTTGCCAGAAAAGATCCTTTTAAATCATGATCTGAAAAAGACTGAAAGTAAGATTTATAGAAATTTGGTAACCTTAGATATTGCCTGAGTAAGGTCTTGGGAGGATGATTTTAATATTATATCTAATGAGGAGTGGAGTACAGTCTGGAGTCTATCCACTAACAGAGCAAGAGAACTACAATTTCAATTTGGCGTTGCTCCTGTGAAATGAACCCAATTAAAACGGACACTTTCCAGACGTTGTCATTAATGTAAAATCCATGAAGATTGTATTTTTTTCTGCTTATTGCTGAATTTTGGCACAAGACAACATTTCTGCAAAGAAACTGTCCTTAGATCCTTGTTTCTGCAGTAACAGGAATACATCACAAAGCAGGTGTTGTTCCTCCCACAGTGGATGGAGGATACCTCACCGGCCAGGTTTACCTTCTCCAAATGTGAAAACGATTCCATTCCCTTTGAGACGACTGTGATTAAATACAAGCCATTCAGATTTCATCAGGCGGCCGAGCTTCAGAAAGGACTTTATGCCATAGCATGGAATGGATGGATGAATGAAATAATGGATGAATGAATGATGGATGTGTTAGAGAGGTTCAGTTATTATCATTTATTTCTGTAACAATAAAGTATTTACTCACATGTTACCCTCTGTAGATCTTTAACATATGGTAAACTGTGTGCACAGCTGGGAGACCTCTTTTTCCCACAGAACCAGGGTGTGAGAAATCTTGCTCATTAGGGCTAGAGGGTGTTTGTTAATGTTGTTGTTATAAACTTTTCTCGTGCCTTTTGGCTCCTTCGGGCGGGGAGGGGTTTATTGGTGTAATAACCTTTGATCTCTCGTTGTATGCTTAGCTGCTCACTGTCTCCAATAAAAGGTCGCTGCGTGAATGAGCTCATTGGAAGTCAGGCCCAGAGCACTGTGCTGACATGTGGCTCCAAACCTGATTTCCCCTTTGCAAAGCGATCCAAAATCTTATGACTGTGTCCTGTCGTTCATTGCTGTCTATTTTTAGACCCAACACATGTCATTATGTAGTTTTAGGCATGGTTATAAATAATGTTCAAGTTCAGATAAGCTGCCTGTGTTGGTCAGACCCAAATTTCTAATAATAAAATTATTGCGACGTGCTGAATCATGGAGTTTGAGGATGTTCATTTGTACTGAATGACTCTGAGAGATTTTTATCATCAGGGTTGGGTACCAGTGTCTATGGGCTAAAAGATGTGGTAAAAGACAGGCAAATATCCCATTTGTTAGCTGACCCACCAAAAAAAGACCAAAGTTACCCTTGAGAAAAAAAAACATTTATAAGCCTTTATTAATCATGGCAAAGCGGTGAAAATCAACGCGTTGCGATGCAACGCGTCAGTTTAAATCGTTCAATCTTTAATTTGCTAATTTTATAGAAATAACAAATGTTAACCAATTTTTTAAAATTAAGTTGTGTTTTTTTGCCTTTTAAGCTGCTGTGCTGCTGTTTGTTATCAGAACGCTCTGCTCTAAGAAGCAGGCCTGCAAACCCAGTTATGAGGTAAATCCTGTTTTTTTTCCTGTTCAGCAGAAGAAGAACACCTTCTTCTTCTGCTGCTGAAATACACCACGCTATACGTAACTGCCTCCTGCTGGACTGTTGGGCTTACCGTGCATTTAGCACAGCCAGCCAGTTTTCTACGAGTAAGTTGAATTTAAACACTACATAAACTTTATCTTGCAGATGAAGCCAATGGCATGGCATCTGATGAAATCGCAGCACAGTTATGCAAGCTGTTTGGCCCCGTTCTACAGCGATTATTCTGTTCCTAAAGGTGCGTACTTGAAAACCAAACAAGAACATACCAAAACGGAGTGCGCTCACGGTAAACATCAGGCGC
The DNA here is from genome assembly GCA_037177075.1 of Craterocephalus fluviatilis. Classification (NCBI taxonomy): domain Eukaryota; kingdom Metazoa; phylum Chordata; class Actinopteri; order Atheriniformes; family Atherinidae; genus Craterocephalus; species Craterocephalus fluviatilis. The sequence continues at coordinate 1,468 of JBAMHT010090705.1, read as the reverse complement.
GTGCACGTGATTCATGCGTGGAAACTAGTAGCAGCAAGTGAAAACTCACTTCGCAAGGAGACATTTCTGCACACAGAGGCAGCAGCACTGTGTCTGCAGCAGAGAATCCTCCTGATGAGCCCATCAGTCAACAATGTGCACACATGAGCCCCGATAAGCTCACGGTGATAACGAGCACGCTCTCAGTTTCTTCCTTTCACACCTGGCTACACCTCGCTCGCTCAGCTGCTGGACTTCTGAGACTTTAGAGGCGGAGACCGTGGCCGTGGCCGTGGATAGAGGAGATGTTGACGTCTTCTTTCTGTTGAGACATTTTTCCTAATGAAACCAGGGAGGTCTTGCAAGAGACTAAAGGTAATTAATTTGTTCACTCGCGATGATCGCGATGTGAATAGCAATGTGTCAGACAGATGGCCTTCAGATTTTTCCGTCACTGTTTATAAAAACTAGTCAACGATGGAAAATATTCCGTTAACGCGACCCCTGATTACAACATAAAACATGTTTTGTTTGTTTCTCATAGAAATTTCTCTTCTTTAATTTGTAATTTGCATGAGGAGTTTTCTTTTAAAGGCCATGATACTAACACAGTTTCCCCCCAGCAGCACCACTGTGGAATTATCTTTACTTGCTGAATATCATCAGCAGATGCAACCTGACCACATGCTCGCTTCATCCAAAGCTGCCTACTGTTGTATTACTGAAACTGAACCTACAAGCTATTTTTACATATTTGACACTCAGCAGGTCACTCTCCTACATAGACATGCCATCAGTTTTTTAATGGAGCCCACTGTGATGGTTTTGGTTGCTGTCATTTCACCCTACATGGCAGGCCTAATAATGAGCAGCTGAAATCTCAGCTGTAGGACTCCTTGAATGTTTTTGAACATGTTGATAATATCCCTTGCAGAAAAAACCATGTGCTCCAGATGTGAATCATATGGTCACATGAGGTTTTGTAATATTTTCATGTGATCCAAATATCATTCATATATTCTTCACATGTTGATCACATGACAACATTCCAATAGCACATGTTTGCACATGTGGTGACATGTTTGTGATCACATGTGCAAAACATAGACTATAAAAACTAATGGACAAACTCTAAAACCACGTGACCCATTGGATTCTGATGAGCTGAAAAGAAGCTCATTGGGCGGTTCCTTCCTCCGCCATCTTGGCATCGTCACAAGTCTCGTGACTACCGGAAAGCCCAAAAATGGCCGACGAGAGCGGGGGTGTGAGTGTGGGGAGGGATGATTGACACCCATCAAACTCCGAACTACAAGCTAACAGAGCTAACCCAGCGCTAACGGGAGCTAACCAGCCAATGGAGGAAGGCGAGTTAAAGATATGAAGTGCTGTTAGCGGCTAAAAATCGTGGTTGTGCTACGCTAGGCCTCGTTTCCCGGATATTTGGCACCTGTCAATCAAAAGGACACGCCCCTAATTATGAGGAACT
>JBAMHT010090618.1:0-11920 GCA_037177075.1 Craterocephalus fluviatilis | reverse complement strand
TGATAGAGTAAATTTGCCCAGCACCAAATAGCAGCCAGATAATCATTCTGCTTGCAACGATGCTGGACAAGACAGGTGTAAAAAAAATAAAAAGAGTATGTAGATACTCTGCCCTCCTGCAGGAAGTTCATGTCAAATTAAAATTCACAAATGTTCAAATTAAACAATTAACTGAAAGGAGCATGGAGGAGTCTGTATTATCATATTTTGTTATAAAAGATATCATAATGAAAGATAAGCAGTGTGTTTTTGATCCAACTATGGTCAGTGTAGAAAAAGTAGAAAACCTTTAAACTGCTTTACCTGATAACATGTCTGCTGGTCTGGACAGTGTAGATGGCTAGCTTTTGAAATTGGTTGCAAAATTTGTGTCTCGTCCTTTGTGCCACATATTTAACAGATGTTTGGTGTTTTTCCTTTACAGTGGAAAAGGTCCAACATAATTCCAGTTCCAAAAGATGGAAATGCTTTGTTTAATGGATCCAATAGCAGACCTAAAAGTATACTCCCTGTTTTGGGAAAAGTGATGGAGTCTATAATATGTGAACAAATTAAAAAATAGTTTGTTGATCACAGTCTGCTTTCAAAATTCCAGCATGCTTATAAATCTTGCCATTGCACTGCCACAGCCCTGATCCACATGATTGACAACTGCTACAGGAATTAGACTGCGACAGTTTAGTCGGAGCAGTATTTTCAGACTTTAGTGCTGCTTTTGGTTTGATCAATCACAACCTTTTGATCAGCAAGTTGAGGTGTTATGGTTTATCTTCAAGATCCATTTTCCTTGTAAAGGATTGCCTAGGTAATAGAAGCCAGCAGGTTTTTTATAAAGGTTTTTTCTACTTCTACTTTCTAGTTCTAGTTCTAGGATCCACTGTGGCCTACCTCAAGGCAGTTGTCTTGGCCCTCTTCTGTTTTCAGTTTATACAAATGATTTCCCTTATGTTTTAAATGAGTCGTCAGCTGTAATGTATGCTGATGACTCTACAACGTTTTATTCAAATCCTAATGTTAATGTTATATCAAATGTATGGGAAAAGGAGTTAGCTGCAGTTTTGAAATGGGTCAGAAACAATAATATGATTTTGAGTTTATCTAAAACTAGGTCAATGCTAAATGGAAGTAGGCAGCGCTTGCGTAATCTTACTTTGGTCTCAAAATGGAAAGCGTCATATTAGAGCAAGTCAAGTCACTGTGGACCACTGTCTGTCATGGACACCTCACATAGACCAAATATTGAGTAAAATGGGTATAGCCATTGTGTCAGGTGTGCATATTTCATTACCCCAATGATCATGAAACAGGTGGTTCAGTCATTTGTTTTATCTCAATTATTGCTCTACGATATGGTCAACTGCAAAAAAAGCTGACATAGCAAAGCTACAGGTCATCCAAATAAGGCTGCTCGGCTTGTGCTGAAATGCTTTATTATTCTAATGTTACAAAAATGCATCAGAATCTGTCGTGGCTTATGCTTAAAGAGAAATTACAATATAACTTATTAATTCTTTTGAAAAAAGTTGTGCTTACTGGTTTACCTAATGCATTTTTTGAGAAGATCAGATATGAAAATCAAACATATACCTATCCCATTATATATGCTGAGATAACTATTCATCGGTCTAGAACAAATTTCTGTCAAAGGTCAGATCATCACTGCTTTGGAATAGTTTACCCAGAGATGTAAAAAATGTATGTAGCTTGCATTGGTTAAACGAGTATTAAAATCCAAACTTCTCCGAAAAGTGCTGTTTTTAGATAAGTGTCTTTTAGGATGATTATAATGAGCTGTAATTTCAAAATGTATCATTTTTATCATAATTTTTTTCCTTTTTATTGTTAAATTGTATTTTGTAGTTGTCTGTATTTTAACTGGGGCCCCAGGAAGACTAGCGATTACCAAGGTGGTGGATGATGGTGATGATTGAGGTGGTGATGATGATGATGCTGAAGGGGATGATGATGGTGGGGGTGATGATTGGAGACCCGACCACCTGACAGACTCTCCCTGACGCTCCCCCAGCCTGAGCCAGAAGAAGAAGAAAGTGAAGATGTTTTATCAGGATGAAGATCATGAATGAATAATTGGAGCGTCTGCTCTGCATTGTGGACGCTGATGTGTTCATTACTGAGAGGAAAAGCTCTGTTTTCACAACTTTTCTAATATCCTGTTGCACGTTGTGAAGAAGCAGCACACTGGAGATTTAATGAAGCTAAACAGATTTGGCATTGTTGTACGTAACCCTTCCTGCAGCCTCTGGCCTCTCTGGAAAAACCAGTTTGTAAGCAGGTTTATTTCCCAGAGCAACACCATGTGATCTGGTTGTTTTACCCTGCAGGTTGGATTCAGAGTGAAAATGGCTTGAATGTTGCTGAAAAGCTGGAGGGTTTGTAGTTCTGGGATGGTGTCTGGTTGCTCCGCTCCGCTCGGGTCGCAGCACGTCTGCCACCATCATGGCCGGCCGGCATCACGCTCGTCTGCTGATTACATCTGTGCAGGAATTTCTGAAATCTGAAACATTATCTTGAATCCAAACATGAACAATCTCTCTTGAACATCCTGGAGCAGCTCAAAGATGCTGCGATTAGTTTTGATGTAAAAAGGTCAAAATTGTTTACTCCCATTAAAAATGCGAATGCAGTGAGAAAAGCGGTAAAATCTGATCCCACATGGTGAGACGGCTGCTGCCTGAGAGCTCAGCGTTCTGCAGAAAGGCTGCGTTTAGCAGGAGGATGTGGTCTCTGGCCCGGGAAACCAACATGCTTTTAAACTTAACAGATGTTTAAGACTTGAGTCTAATGGTTCAGTTCGAAGGAAAAATATTCTGCTTTCACTTTATTACCTCACTAAATGCTTCCAAGTGAGTTTGTGGTTTCACAGATGACTTACAAAAGAATCTTTCAAATGGAATGCTGCTCATCTTCTACATTTCCAGGAAACGGGCCATAAAGCTGGGCGAGGCTGCCTTGTGGCTGATAAACCGGTACTTTGTGGGATCGTCCACTTGTAATATCGGGGTTAATTCCCAGAATCCACACACAGACTGGCGCTTCATTAAGTTAAAACACTGACAGCTCTACCGGAAGGAAGAAGTGATATTTTATGTCGTACTGGATCTCAATCCACTGAGATCCAGACGGAACCTGTTGGATCCGTATGAGGAGAAGGTGGCACTTCTGGGTCTAATGTTCTGATTTAATCTTCTAAATTCCAGTTCGTGCTCCATGTTGAAGCAAACATACATTCCTCTGTGAGACACGTAAACATGAACGGCTGCTTCCTCTTTGCCCTCGTAGCAGAAACTCCCCGCTCTGGTGTCATTGATCTCAGCTGCCCGTTCCTCTGAAACTCGGGGCTTGTCTGTGTCTCTGTGCAACGAGCCGCTCATTCTTTCATCTACATGAAAATTGGTCGGTGCCAGTGCAGGACTGTGCACGCGGCAGTGTCCGCGTCTTTATTTACCGTGTGTTGGAGACGTCTTGTACTTTCTCTACACCTCCAACAGCTGTTAGTTAAAGCTTCATTCGTCCTCTTGACAGTAGAAATGTGACGTCATCGCTACGTCCCCCTTCATGCTTCACACCGTATCCACGTCAACCTCACATGACCGACCAATCGCGCTGCACTTCTCCCCTCAAGAAAAAAGTTCGGCCAGCTGCACGTAGCAAGAACTGTCCTCAATCACGTCTGGCGAGAACAAATTAATTTTGTTCTCAGATCCGCAAGAGAAAAAACAAAAGTATGTAGAGGCCTTTACTCACTTCTGGGTTGTGTTAGTCTAGTCTCCACGACAACGCTGCAACCAAACTAGCATTTTTCCCTTCGCAGGTTTGAATAAAGCTGCATTTATACGTTGATGGACTGATCCGATCTGAGCATCTGACAGGACGATGCAGTGCCACGTCAGGCCTTCAGTTCCGGCTACGCCCCCATCAAACTGGATCCCTTCGCTGACATCATACCGGCTGAGTGATGCGGACGTTTTGTGGGGTGTGGCGGTGATGTCATCAACATTGCCCCCCCGACGCTGCGTTGTCGTGTGCAAGAGAGGCCGGATCGCAACACAAACGCTGCATTGTCATGGAAATGTGGCCTAAAATGGATCCAGTGTTCTTCGCAGGGTTTACTAACCAGTCAGGAGCCTTCTGGTTGGTGGAAGCAGATGCCCGTCATCTTTCCGTGACCAATCCGTCCCGTCAGACCAAGAGTAACTTTGTTCACGTCACCAGATGGACCCATTTCTGTCCTCAGTGCTTTCTGGGTTCTGAGTCATGATGAAGATCAAAGATGTGATGATGAAGACGTGATGAGGATGAAAGACGTGATGAGGATGAAAGATGTGATGATGAAGAAGTGATGAAGATGAAAGACGTGATGAGGATGAAAGACGTGATGAGGATGAAAGACATGAGGATCAAAGACGTGAGGATCACAGACGTGATGCAGATCAAAGACGTGAAGATCAAAGACTTGAAGATCAAAGACGTGCGGATGAAAGACGTGATGAGGATGAAAGACGTGATGAGGATCAAAGGCGTGAAGATCAAAGAAGTGAGGATGAAAGACGTGATGAGGATCAAAGGCGTGAAGATCAAAGACGTGAGGATGAAAGACGTGATGAGGATGAAAGACGTGAAGATCAAAGACGCGGTGAAGATCAAAGACGTGAAGATCAAAGGCGTGGTGAGGATCAAACACGTGACCTCACAGCTGAGTGCAGCTGTTACCTGATGTTTAATGTGAGCATGGAGCCTGGTTCCTGTTCATCGTCGACTCGTCTTCATCATCATGTCGTTCTCATCGTCTTCCGCCCATCTTCATCATCTTGCCCTCATGTGAATGCAGTAAAAGCTTATCGGAGGCTGAGGACGTGTTAGAACTCACTCTCATGCAGGAGGACAGGAAATATCGGTGAATCGTGTGCCGTCAATGCGCTTGGACTGGCCACATGACCAGAAAAGCTCCATTTACCGTTTCAGAGCTTTACAGACAATTCAGACAACTACAATTCTTTGTCATCCAATCGGTTTTCATACATTCAGCTGATGACACAAAACAGCCCCGCTCAGGAAACCAGCAGATGCATCCAGTCTTGACTTCAGTTATCCAGCCTGAGCTGCACGTGGAGAAACCTCCAGCAGAGCCAGGAACGGGACCAGAACCAGGACCAGGACCAGGGAGGCTGGCCATCTGGTTGGGTTGGAGAGATCAACAACTTTTATCCAGGGAGATCTGCTGAGAGAGGAGAAATCTGTTAGTGATGCTGATATACAGGGGTTGGACAATGAAACTGAAACATTTTAGTGTGGGAGGTTTCATGGCTAAATTGGACCAGCCTGGTGGCCAGTATTCATTAAATGGACATTGCACCAGTAAGAGCAGAATGTGAAGGTTCAAGTAGCAGGGTAAGACAACAGTTTTGCTCAAAATATTGCAATTGTCGGTGCACTTCTTGCTGGTTGCAAGTCTTTGTGATGTATCAAGAGCCACAATATCTAGAGTGATGTCGGCATACCAACCAAGAAGGACAAACCACATCCAACAGGATTAACTGTGGACACAAGAAGAAGCTGTCTGAAAGGGATGTTCGGGTGCTAACCCAGATTGTATCCAAAAAACATTAAACTACAGCTGCCCAAATCACGGCAGAATTAAATGTGCATCTCAACTCGCCTGTTTCCACCGGAACTGTCAGTTCGGAGCTCCACATGGTAAATATACACAGCCGGGCTGCTGTAGCCAAACCTTTGGTCACTCGTGCCAATGCCAAAAGTCGGTTTCAATGGTACAAGGAGCCGAAACTTGGGCTGTGGACGATGTGAAACTTGTATTGTTCTCTGATGAGTCCATCTTTACTGTTTTCCCCACATCCGGGAGAGTTCTGGTGTGGAGAAGCCCCAAAGAAGCGTACCACCCAGACTGCTGCATGCCCTGAGTGCAGCATGGGGGGGTGGTCAGTGATGGTTTGGGCTGCCATATCATGGCATTCATTTGGCCCAAAACTTTTGCTAGATGAGCGCGTCACCACTCTGGAGGACCATGTGCATCCAATGGTTCAAACATGTAGAAATGTATTAGGATGACAATGCACCAATACACACAGCAAGATTGGTTAGATGAACATGAAATTTGGATAAACCCCTTGAAAGGAACCATCTCGTTTTCGAGGGGGTCCAAGACATAAAGGACATAAGGACAAAACATATACAACAAAACAAAATCACACACACAAAAAAGGAAAAAAAAAAAACCCCGCTACACAGACAGTCCAACAAGACAAACAAGACCACAGTTACTACATCTACTTGAACTCAAAGTCTCATACATCCAAACATATCGCCATATAGCTGAAGATGATAACAACATATAATTGTAAATGTTAGTTTACAGAATAAATAAGCAAATAAACAATGAGAGATAAACAGTATCACTGAAAACAAGAGCAGGCCACTATGAAGTGAGAGGACACAGCACGTTTGAAAGTTCCAAAAGAACAAGATCTTATATTAGCAGGTCGGTTTTTCCAGTCAGCTGGTGCTTTAAACATAAAAGATCTTCTTCCAAAAGACTTAGTTATACTAGGAATTATAAAATAAAGCTGAGAAGTACGTCTGCTATGGTGACTTGGAGTATGTAGTACAAAATACTGCTGTAGAGAAGGTGAGAAGTTAAAGTAAATACATTTGTAAATGAAAAGTAGCCAGTGAATGTGTCTTCTCACTTTCAACGGTGGCCAGCTAAGTCTGGAATACATTTTACAATGATGGGTAAGGAAAGGGCACCCAAGGACAAATCTACAGAGTCTATTGTAAGCTGTGCTAAGTGAATCGAGATCACAGTTATGAGCAGTTTGATATACAACATCACAATAATCTATAATGGGGAGTACGAGTTGATTTGCCAGTTTCTAAACATTATTCAGCCACTACGGGGTGTTTTGGAGGAGCGAGTCAGGAAACGTTTTCCTCCACCAGCATCACGTAGTGACGTGGCCTCTGTCCTGCAAGAAGAGTAGCTTAAAATTCCTCTGACCACTGTCCAGGACTTTTGTGTGTCATTCCCAAGATGAACTGATGAAAAGTAAAAGGAGGCCCTAAACCATACTAAGAACTTAATGTGCTCTAAAACCAGATGTTTCAGTCTCATTGTCCAGCCCCTGTACATGGCAGATGAAAGGAAGAGCCCAGTGCATCATGGGACGTCGCTCAGCAGGCTGACCCGACTGTAGGGCTGAGATGAGTGACTGGTTGTGTGGGCTGTAGTAGCGAGCCGGTCTGGCTGTGCGGCGCTCACCATCTTTTCCCTGCAGCTGTAGAAAAGGGAGGCATGAAGCTTTCCAGACGGCACCAAGTTGATGTTAAAGCGTCTCATTGTCATGGCTCTGTCTGCAGGCTGGTGGACGACCGCTGCGTGGTGCAACCTGAATCAGGCGACCTCAACAACCCACCCAAGAAGTTCAGAGGTGAGCCCCCCCGTCATTCCTTCCATGCTGTTTTCCTCACGCTGTGCCTGCAGCTCTTTTACCTTTGCTTTGTTCTTTTTCTCTTCATGTTGCTTCATCATCCTGTCAAAGTTTTACTAGACTGTCAGAAGCGGCCGAGGATGCCGCCTTGTCGTCACAGAGGACACGCACACGCACACGCACACGCACAGGCACGCTACTAATCAGACTGTAACATGTAAACATTTCTTTGAGTCGGGTCAGAGCCATTTATGCATATGTTGGTATAAAACTTGCCCTTTTTCAGTGGAATTTAGGAGTGTGGCTGGTAAATCTGCACGTAAATAAAGACGTCTCAACTACTGCTACTGTCATTTAGCAGACAATTTTATCCAAAGCGACTGACACTGAGAGAACAACACGAGCAAGAAATTAGAGAGTAGGATGCAGCATGATCATTGACTTAACATGCACTTCATGTTAAGTCAATATTAATATAATAATATATGCTAATATTTATTTTATTATTATTATTATCAATATGTTTTATTCTTTTTTGGTTTTTTTTTTGTTTTTCTCCCCATTATGTAAACCAGTCCCTTGTAGTAATAAACACGTAAATCAGGAATTCAAGCTCCAACATAGCTGCCATATTTGCATCCATTCAAAGCCTCCCTTCCATCCGTATCCATGAAAAGCCAGACTTTGTTTGGGTTTCTTCCTTCCCCGTCTGCTCCAGAAGGATGAGGTGGCGGATTATTATGATGCTGCAGAAGGTTGCATCCACAAGGCCTCCTCACTTTGTTTTAAACTAGCTTTCCACATGTACTTACCCTTCTTAGCTGGTCTTTAAAAACAGGGTTGAGATTCACTATGTAGTGTCTTCACCTCATCAGGCTGATCGCGGGCCTCCCTCTGCCTGCCAGGAAGCTCGGTGGAGGAGGTACCGTCGCAGTACCTGTGGAGAGGGGGCTTTAACATCCTGAGTCAGGCCACCATGATGAACATGTTTAACTCTGTAAAGCTAAACGTTTGATATGTAGAGGTTCTGAGACATTTGGCATCACTTTATGGTAGAAATGTTGCTGTAAACCCTGATAAAATACTTCTGCCCCTCATGGAAACTAGGATACAATCATTTTGACATGCCACATGAATTTGACTTTTCTCTTCAGTTTTTCTTCAGTTGGGCTTTAAAGGGTTAAATGATTAAACATTTGTGATCAATATTTTATTTCTTTTTTCCTCCCTCATGCACCAGCCTGTTAATGTGCAGGTACATGCAAAAATGTACCTACTGCCACTGGAAGTTCACCTTAATCCTTTACAGCCATTTTTTATATCTGAAGTCTTTATTTGACCCTTTTAACAAAATGTGGAAACAATTCTGTGATGGTGTATTTACCATTTTGTTAAATGATTGTAGCGTAGTCGTCCTGGGAGCAGAACACTGGTGTCATGTTGCATCCTGCAGGTTTTCAAGCAAGGTTTTACCATAAAGTTATGCTAAATGTCTCAGAAACTGTAGTATCAGATAAGACATGTCTGACTTAGCAGGCATGGACGTGCAGTCGGCCTGGCTTCGGTCGGTTAATGTTCATACAGGCGGGAAACTTTCTGACATGACCCCGTCGGCTCCTAACAACTGTCGTGTCCCGGGGAAACACACCTTTCCCTCCCTGCCTCTGCTGTTGGCACCGCTGGTAAAAACTCTGTTGCTAGTCGTTTTGGATAAACGCTTCAGCCTCAACTTTTCGCTTTGAGTAAAAACATTTTGCATCTCCTACAGAATGGGGGCTGACTAATAATAATAAACTGGTTAGCTGGTTTATAAAGATCACATGACGTCTCATTAGAATAAAGGAAGATGAAAAGACGAGTCTGCACCAGGAAGAGTTCTAGGCAGACCAGCAGGTCTTGCCTGGGCTGTTCAGTGGTTTGTTCTGTCACCACATACTGCAGCAACAATGCCGAGGCTGTAACCCAAAAAAAGCTGTTGCATCATCTAGTCTGCTCTTCTGTGTTTTAGAAAATAGGAATGTAAGAAACTGCTTGTGTGACATATAAATGCAATTTTAGATAATAATTATTGGTTTGGTTATCATTCCATGGCCCCCCAGCATGATCCCTGACCTTCCTGAGTGAGGCCGCTGCTAAAGCCAAGCGGTTAACTCTGAGTATTATTAGCACACATAAGCTATTTAAAAAGAGGGTTTTGCAGGAGCTCTGTGCTTAACCGCACTCATCTCTTAGATGTGGGCGGCGAATACGTTTCATATACTTTAGCTTTTTATATGTACACAATGCAGCAAAGCATTGAGGGATTAAGCTGCACGTAGGAGAACTTTGTTCATCTTTGCATCATTCCTCTAGACATTACTTGGAAATGCATTATGCAATTTAGTGTTATGTAAGCCTTGTTACACATCTTCATCAGCTTTTGTTGTATGCGGTTTTGTAATAATAAAAGGAGCAGCGTGCAAAAAATCAAAGGTCAGTGATGGAAAAACACAAGTAAAAGCTTTCTATTGGTATTCACTTTGGTAAAATAAGTTTTAATCCTCCTAGAATGAAGCATTTATCTCCTCACTGTGGGCCCACAGACATGGCAGCTGCCACCAGTTATACTACGGTGTCTCTGAATGGACAAACTGCAGAAAAGGCTTAGATGGATAGAAGCTATGCCTTAAAAGCACCACAGAAGAAGTAATTACCTGTATTTAATAAAATCACAATATCGATTTCATCACAATCTTTTTTTGTTGTTGTTTGTGTTCAAAAGTAAAGATGTGTGATTGGGACTAATCTGCAAGTCTCTGGTCAGTGCAACCAAACAGTTTCTGTATATAAAACAAACCTACAGGGGGAAGCTTTTTGTTGGGCCTTCTTCGGCAGGAGCCATGTCTGTGTGACCATGTTTTCTACTTGCTCCATCTCCTCCCCGTGGATGAGGACCGGGTGTCCTCCATCCTCCTGCGTCTCCTAACGTCCACATGCGCTCCCTCATAGAAAATGAAATGGATTCTAGTGTCCAGAAAGGTGTTGACATTATTTATGATATTAAGGTTGCAGTGACGTCCCTTCAGCAGCGTCTGCAGCAAGTCGCTGTTTGTTCCACATCCTATGATTTAAACCAGAATATCTGCAGAAAGGTGATCCCAGTCTTTTATTTCTGCCTTTAGAGCTTCCTCCTCCATGTTCCCGCTCAGCGTGTGCACGGGCACATCGGCTCTGCTGGACGCCGGCGGAGCGGTGGAAACGGTGTCCTGCTGCAACCGCCCCTGTTTGGGTTCAATAAACGGCTGTTTGTGGTCAAAAGAAGAAAGATAAAAACCACGTGAACCTGTAGTGTTTGTGGCTGTTAATTCAGGAGTTTAAGTTTTAGAAGACAGAGGTTATTTTCCATCATGTGACACAGCGAAATGACTTTAATGTCTTGTTTTTCTAAATGTTAGTATTTCTTTTAAATTAATTGAGCTTCTGACCAGTGGAAGAATAATTCAGCTTCAAAACCTCTGCAAAATACTTCTTTATTAATAGATATTTATCCTGTGTGTGTGTGTGTGTGTGTGTGTGTGTGTGTGTGTCTTCCTTCCCCTCATTTCTCTTCTTAACCCGAATTGTTATCCCAGTACCCCATTTTCTGCGTGGGTCCTTGGCCTCATCCCTTCCTGTCCTGCAGCCCTGTGATGGGTAATCCCTCGACGCACTTGGTAGCAAAGCTGCTATTTTTATCCGGGTTATAAATCCTTGGGACTCCTGTGCCAGTTACATTATATCATACAATAGTTACAGTGGATAGACGTTGCTGCACAAACTAAAGAAACCTTGTTTTCTGCTCCTAGCCTGTTGGAGTGTGTTTCAGCTGTGCTGGCCAACAGTTTAAACTCGGTTTCTAAAAGCTGATGATGTGTGGCACATGATGGGGACGGTGTATGTTAAGCTGCATATTGGTTTCCTCTGTTATACTGAAATGAAGGTTTTTTGGGGAATGAAATATTTTAAAGCAAATTTATTTAATGTTTTAAACAAAAGAATCGACTGTTAAATGATAAGGAATCTCCCTAAACTTAGTGTAAACGCGGCTGTGTGCTCTGAGCCAATCAGCTGAGCATCGTATGGGGAAGCAAACTGCTGCCATTCCTGCATGTAATGTTAATCTGATACCATATAAAGTAAATGTGACAAAAACCCAGGAGAATGGCCAGGACAAGCTGTTCAGACGGAGCCGAAGCTGAAATATTTGTAGCATTTAAAAAGAAAAAAGGAAAAGTTTCGGGCTGTACGCAACGTGGAGGATTCAGACTTTTCCAAACCTGTTTGATCAAAGTTTTACTGCCAGCCGGAATTTAAATAAGGATTTAAACACAGTTTGCTGTGTGTGTGTGTGTGTGTGTGTGTGTGCTTTGTAACTGGTTCATGCAGGCAGTGCTGTCAGCTCATGACATTGTGGCCCAAAAGAAATTTGACCCAGT
>JBAMHT010090573.1:0-11947 GCA_037177075.1 Craterocephalus fluviatilis | reverse complement strand
GACCACGTCTTTTGCTCAACCCTTGCCTTGTACCTACACCTGGACAATAAATATTGTTATTTTTGGATCACGACCTTACGTTTCAGAACGTTGCAAGATCAGTTGGAGGGTGGCGCTGATGCAGCAGCAGCCTGAGACGACATGCGCTGCGGCCTTTAATGTTAACTGCGTGGTAATAATGCAGATGGCCATCATGACAGTATAAATATTCTGGCCCTTGCATTACGTCACTTGTGCCTGCGTCACTTCTCTCTCCATCCTTCACATTTATCAACTTGGTCCGTTTTTCTTTAGAAACAAATATGCAGGCAGCACAAATTGAAGTTCTTATTCAGTTTTTTTCAGTGGTGAACAAGGCTGCAGATGCTGTTTAAGCCTATTTACAGCCATATTTGATTATAATTAATATTCTACATGTACAGTAGGCTAAATAGACCACTTTGCTGACCTTCATTGGTGCTGGTATGCTGGCACATTTACAATGTGTTCTGTTCCTTTCTGATGGAATTTAAGTGATTGTGTATCCATGGATCATTTCTCCGTTTCCCTTGTTGATGGAGCATGCTGCCGCGGTCCATCAATGAATTAAAAAACTCAACAGTGTGTGTGTGTCTGACAGCAGGTATGTAGCGCATGCATATGGTGGGTGTTTCCAAACAAGGAGCGGCTACAGCTTTTGAGGACAAAAATTTCTGATTCTGAATATATGTGACTGACCCGCTGACATTTTCGTCTCGTCTCATCAACGAAAACTCGTGCAAGTCTCGTCCTCTCTCTGTCATTAAAGGGAAAAGTTTAGCTCGTCATCGTCTCGTTAGCGTCATGAAAAAAAAAGGTTGTCAATGAAATGATTTTGTCTTCGTCATAGTTGACAAAAACAACAATGGCTGTATGCATTTTTAATATTTGCATAAAATAAGTCCAATGTTTTATTTTCTCTGGTGGAGCAGCTGAAAAACTGTTGGGAAGTTGTTAGAGTTACATAGAGAGATGTTAAAATCTCCAGAAATCACCACAAATGTGTTTGGATGTTGAGTTTGAAGCCTGGAAACTGCAGAGATAATGACATCACAGGCTTTGTCTGGAGTGGTACCAGGTATTATATATACTGGTATCAGAATAACACATGTGAACTCTCTGGGTAAATTAGTAAGGGTAAAGACTCACAGCTAGCAGCTCCATGTCTCTGTGCAGATCTTCTCTCTAACAGCGACATGTCCAGGATGACACCAACGCTGGTTAACCAGCACTGCAGTTCCACCTCCTGCAGCTTCCCGCTGAGGCGCTTATTGCGGTCTGCACGGACCGTCTGGAAGCCGTGCACAGACGCATTACAGTCTGGGATGTGTTCATTAATACTGTTCAATGACATTAATAAACATTAATGTCACCTATTGATCATTTTCAACTCATTACACAGCTATCAGAAATCATATCCTATTAAAGGGAGCTTTGCCCAAGGTCCTTTGTTACGGGTGGTGACATTGAGGAGTCTTTATGATTAATTTGTCATGATGTTTAATAGATCCTGGAAGAAGCAAAGCTACCAATATTTAAAGGACTGGAGGAGGAAGAATTTTCCAAGTTATCATTTAGAAGAGTTTCAGACAGAAACTGATTGAATCCATGAATCTGAAAAGTCAAGTCAAGTAGTTTTTATTGTCCAGGAAGGAAAGTTTTGTGTACAGGCAGGTCTACAGACATATAGCATTGATGAACTTAAAAAAAACAAAACACCCATCCCCATATATTGAACATAAAACCATTAAACCTGACAATTTTATATCACCACTAAAAAAAACACTAAGAAAGTAAAAACCTATGAAACAAAGTAAAAACTTCTCTATCATAATCAAAATATCCACAATAAAAACACTGAAGGGAGACTGCAAAAAATATGATCATTCAGTAAAATTCTAAACTAAATAAAATCACCAACAGCTGTTTAAAAATTCTATAGCATGGGGAACAAATGAGTTTTTTAGTCTGTTTGCTTTTATTTTTGTAGTTTTGTATCTCTGGCCTGAAGGAAGCAGTTCAATGTCTTTGTAAAAGGGATGGTTCTGGTTTTCAATAAGTGCACCTTGCTTTCATCACTGACTGTGGAAGGCCTGTTAATTTGCTGGCCACCTTCATCACCCTGCTTAACTTGTTGGAATCTTTGGAGCCAACATTTCCAAGCTACAAAATAAAAGAAAAATATTAAAACTGATTCAAGACTTATGAAAAGGATCATCATTCTTCTGTCAACATTAAAAAGCAGCAACTTCCTCTGGAAGCACAGGTGCTGATGACTCCTTTTTGTCTCTGCTTCCACACTAGCATCAAAATTCAACGAATTATCTAAAACCACACCGAGATATTTATACTGTTCCACCGGCTCCATGTCCATTTCCTTTATTCTGGTCTGTGACAGTGAGGGAGAGGACTTACAATTCCAACACCAATAACCTTGTATTTACTTTTTACAGATTTTACTGGTGTGCTTCGTTGCACCATTTAACAAAGTCCCCCACCACTGGCCCATACTTGTTCTCAAAAATGTTGCAAAGTGAAAGAGACTGAAATCTGTTCATCATTTCCCAGTTTCTCGGCTACCATCACAGTCTTTACTCTCCAAACAGACTGATGGAGGAACCAGAGGACCACAGCCCAAATCCACCAAAGAGAGGATGAGTGAAAGTGGTGTTGAAGGTGTGGAGGTGGATCAGTGAGTCAGAGGAGACTCTGTAGAAGGACAGAGAGCCAGCAGGATAGTCCACATACACTGCTGCTCTGTTAGAGCCAGAGGAGGAAGAGGAGATGGGTGTCCTTCTATTATTGTGCCAGACAGAGTAACCTCCATCATCAGAGCATCTCAGACTCCAGGACTGATCATTAGATCCAAACCAACAGTCTCTGTCTCCTCTCCTGCTGATCTCTCTGTAACTCACTGATATAAAAACTCTTCCTCTCCACTCAACCTCCCAGTAGCAGCGACCAGTCAGAACATTTCTACACAGCAGCTGAGAACAGTTAAATCTGTTTGGATGATCAGGATATGGCTGTTCTTCCTCCACCCACCACACCTTCCTGTTGTTGTCAGACACTCTGAGTCTTCTGCCCACTGTGTTCATATGGATGGTGAGTGGACAGGAATCTGAAGGAGAGAACAAACACAATGCAGCTGCAGTTACTGATCTATTGACTGATGAATGAGTGATGGACGGTGTGAAGATGCTGAATGGATGAATCTTACACTTCCTCAGACCTCCTGGTCTCAGCCATGTTTCTCCAGCAGGCTCCACCCTGAAAGGAGGAGGGGGGTCAGAGCATGCTAACATGGACATTACATGGCTCTCACACACACTTTGTTCTACACTGAGAAAGCTTCAGGTTTATGAAGCCATGTGAACATCGGCTTCTCTTTTAGAAATCCTCCTCATTGGAGAATGGGACTCCTGGAAACCATCCTGGTTTCACTCTCACCTTCAGCCATGAATGGATGCCGTCATTTCCAGAGAAACCTGAACAGACATGACGATGAAAGCAGCAGAAGATGCTGAAACTGAGACTCTCATCAGTTAAAGAGAGAAAATGAAGCTGCTTTATTTACTGCTCTCAGTTCTGGAAGCAGCATCAGAAGAAAAAGTGATGAAGGAACCAATCAGAGAGCTGATCAGCTGTGGAAGTTCACAACAAGGTTTGTCATCCAAAGAAAAGATTGGATTAGAAATGAGAGAAGCAGCATCAGCTCCCACAGGGACATCAGGACTATGAGGAGCAGGAAGTCCTGCTTTATCTGCAGCAGATGGACACACAGCCTGGAGGAGCATCTCTGAGCATCAGCATCCATGAGGAGCTCTGCATCCAACATTTATGCTTAAATGTGTCCTCATAGAGGGAGGGATACAAGTCTGATCCACAAATGCACATTTCCAGGTGGATTCTGATTCATAAAGGGAACTTTACATGAACAGGATCATCTACATGCTTTTAGGAATATGTATGCTCAGTTAGGCTAACATGTCCTGGACCATCTCTGATCCAGGCTCAGAGGACAGAAAGGATGTAATGACAGAATGGTCCTTTAAAGCAGAACTATGCAACTCCAGCTTGGAGCTCCCCCTACTGGTCTAATTTGAGAGCTCACACCCCCTACACCCCCACAGCACACAGACGTCTTCTCTGCCTGTCTCTTCTCTATTCTGAACCCTGAATATATTTCTTAGCCTCTACTAGCTTGTTGATTTTTTCTGTACGTCGCCATGTTGGTAGCAGCAGCTGATGACTCAAAGCAGAGTCCTGTCTGTCCTGCAGTGGCCGTTTTACCCGTGGTTTGCGGGTAAATATTCCATGGATTATATTTTTTCTGGTGCAGGCAGATCGAGGTTAAGAATCTGAATTTCATTTAATTTTTGGAGATGTCACTAGTGTTATACTGAGGCTGTTCAGCACCGGTGCGGCCAGTGAAGTGCTGCTCTCCCCGCCGCCCAGCATAGTGGGGGCGAGTTTCCCCGCTGCTTACGTGACTGAGGAAAATGCAGCACAGCTGAAAACAGGGATAATTAATGCTAGCCTCTTTATGCGGCTCTTCAAGTCCGAAACAACAGGTTTCTTCCCCGGCCCAGTTTATTTTTAATCCAGTGCAGCTGGTTTGAAACACTTCTGTGTTGGTCAGGTAACCCCGCCTCCGGCCCCTGATGAAAGCTACGTTAATCGGTTCTTCACTCTGGTCTGGAAAAGAGTTGGTTCTTGGCTGTGCAGAGCCAGTTATGAGGACCTGATATTTAGATGGTGGAAAGTCGAAGAACCGATGGTTTGTCTGGCTCTGACATGATCTGACATGATCTAAACAACTCCGTCGAAGGGGGGTCTGAGTGCCGTAAAGCAGGTTTTGTTATCGTGAGATCTGCGTCGGGTCAGGTTCAGGCAGAGTTGCAAGTGCTGCTTTCAAGCCAGAGACCCTGAGAGTAGGGCTGGGCGATATGAACCAATTTTCATTTCTCAATAATTTTTTCCTTATTTACGATATAGGATATATATCTCAATGCATTTATTTGGTCAAGTAAACAAAGAGACGGTTCCGATTTACAGCCTTGAGTGCTAAATGCACTTTTATTAAGAATCAGAAGTATTAAAAGTATTATCAGATTGTATTAAAATATTTGACTGAAATTAAAGTATATGTGTATTAAAATGATAAAAAAAATACTTTTCAATGACCATAACAAGGATACAGTTGTGCAAAATGCTAAAAAAGAGAGTTTTAACTCATAAGCTAACCCGATATAACCGATTTTCCCTTATTCTATATCTTGGGTGACAAAGTCTCGATATATCTGAAAATCTTGGTATATTGCCCAGCCCTACCTGAGAGCAAGCGAGGGAACACAAGATTTAGAAAAGCATTTATTGAGCTAAAAAAGTTACAGAGTTCTGCTTTAAAGCAAAACTACAGATGTCTGTGACCCTTAAAACTCTGAAATTCAGACTCATTTTGAAGACCACAAACATTTGATCTGCAGACTCCTGACCTGAAGTACCAAGAGATTCTGCAGCTTCTAACTGGTTTCCAGTCTGACCTGACACACTGCTGCTTTACAGGACCACAACACACACCAACAACTAGATAACAACACACTGTTGTCAGTATGAACAAACAAAAACAAACAAGAGTGTGTGATCAGACTGAAAACCAGAACAAAGATCAGAGTGGAGATAAAAACCAGGGTGTTAGCTTGTTGTTGCTATGTGTAGTAATAACTGATCAGCTCTGCTTCTGTGGGGACTTTGCTTTGCTCGGCTCTGACTAAACACAGCTAAACTCTGCAGGGAGCTTTAACCTGTAGAGATGTGGCCAAACTGAAGGAACTCTGTCCAACAGACAGTTATCCCTGTTGTTCCTGCAGGTTTTCTCCTCAGAGACTCCCTCCACAGATATCTGCTGTTTCAGCTGTGAACAAAGGAAAAAGGCTCCTACATGTGTGATTGCTCATATTCCACTCATATCCAGCATGAAGCAGAGAGACAGAGCTGAATGAAGGACAGAGAAAATGTCTGCAGGTCTTCCTCCTCTATCAGACATGGTGAGGCTGCAGCAGCCTCTGCATACCTGAGTCTGTGTGGATCCTTCAGTGCAGCCATCAGCAGCTTCACTCCTGACTCTCCTGGATGGTTGTAGCTCAGGTCCAGCTCTCTCAGATGGGAGGGGTTGGAGGTCAGAGCTGAGGCCAGAGAAGCACAGCCTTCCTCTGTGATCAGACATCCTGACAGGCTGCAGAAAACAGCACATGAAGAAACTCTGAGAGAACGGCTGTGAAACTACAGCTGAAGGTCATCAGATGTTCAGAGAAACTGGACCTGTCTCATATTATTTACTTTGTGTCTTCCTGTTCTCCAGGTTTCTGACTTCATGACTCAATTTATGACAAATGTCCAAATTTCAGGTTCCAACTGAGACACTACAGGAGCCGAACCATCCGTAACTTCCGGTGACAGATGCATTTAACTATAAATTCAAGACCTAAACAAACGTCTATCCATATGTTTTTTTAAATCATTGAAATCATTTGCCCATGTCCTCTACACCCCAACCAGTCCTGAAGTCCCTTGACAGTTCTTTTAAAAGTATCTTTTTCTGCTATAAAATCTCTAAATTATGTTAATCTTTTATGGCAAATATAACAAGGCCACTTAAACACTGTTTTACAGAGTAGTTTAAATCTAAGTATATCTAGAAAGCTCTGTTTGTTTTTGTTATGAGATAATTGGCAGAGATAAACCTTTACTGATCACATCCATCCATCCATCCATCCTCTCCTATTCATCCTGGCTCTTCTTGCAGGAGCTGCAGCCTGATCAATGAAGTCCAGATTTCCTCTCCCCAGCCACATCAGCCAGTAGTACAAACTGTGATAATATGTACAGCCTGGCCGTGATTTTGTTCTCTCTGTGTGAGGTTATTATGTTTTTATCATCATTCACTCAATTATCTTGTTTATGTTCGAGTTACTGCAGCTGCTGTAGTCCTTGGCTGAGGAACCAACAAGTGGTCGCAGGGTGAAGCAGCTAAACTGGACCAGACTGATCTGGGCTGATCAGCCACCTTTTAAAGTTCCCCTTTTGTCTGTTACCAGTTATTCAAATATAGCTCTGTTACTTTTTACTTCTTTTACAGCCAATTTTCATTTTTTTGGTACATATTCATGCCTAAATTTGTAAGCTTTCTACCTTGGCTGGTTATTCTTTCCAAATGTTGATATTTTTAGGAATAGGCTACCATGGGCAGGGATCTTTGCACAAGTTATTTCATTTGTGTGGTTTAATTGATGGATTAGCTGACATCCTTTCAAGTTAAAAGACAGTCAGCAAACATCTAAATCCCGCAGGTGACTGAGGTGACACATCAGGTGGAAAACAGTCAAACACATTCTCAGTTAAGTGCTGACTGTCCACATAAACTGAATAATTCCTTCCCTGATCGCTCTTCAAAAAATGTGAGTCTGGTCTGCGCTGCCATGGCAAAGGCTGGGCAATTGATCCAAAATTAATTTAAACCCACTTTCAATAGACTACAAATAATTGATTTTATCTTGCTAATATAAATTATTTGTTGCATCGGAGCAATACCAGATGGAGTTTCCACAGGAAGGATCACGTCATTGCCGAACTTCCAAAACATGCAGCTATGAAGCTGCATGTTTTGGAGGTATGATCTCCCAGCATTTTACTGGTCATATGGTCATATTCGAGGGAATCCACTATCACTTTATGTTTGTGAGAAGCGTTTCCACGGCCAGTTCATCGGCCTGTAAAAAGATTTTCTACTTCAATGATCCTTTTTTTTGTAAAGTAAATGTTATCTGAACATGCAATGACACAGATTCGCGAAGGACTCTTGCAGTTCAGACGTGCCCGACCTGGTCGGCTACCCAGCGTTTATCTGACAATCAAATCTCTGACAATCAAATCTGGACCCAACATCATGCCCAACCCACGACGCACTCGTTATCCAGTTTCCAAGTATCCAAGCGCGTTTATTCACCCGTCCATCCTTCATCATGTTCTCATATTTAATGATATTGTAATATCTCAGTTGTCATTTGCAATGAAAGAAAAGGGATCTAAGACAAGGACAAGGAGTTTTTGTGCAGAACTTGCAACATTATTTTAAAGTTGCCACTTGTCCGTTTCATTATCATATTTTTTTTATTTGTTCATCTTTGTTGAAAATATGTTCAAAACAACATAGCAGGCATATTTTATTCATTTATCTGTTGAGGTTTCTCCTTTGTAAAGAGGAAATAATTTTTTCATATGTTGAAGAATTATTTATTAATTAATTAATTTATTGCCATGGTATTGAATCTGGTATCAAGTAGGCTACCATGGAAATTCCCCAATATCGGGTAAGACCGAATTTCTGGTACCATGACAACTCAAACTGTTGTTAGTTGCTGTTTTGACTCTGACCGAACGCACAAGAAGACAATGCTTCAGCTGAGTCATGAAGTGGTGGGGGTGCTCAGAGATGCTAATGTTCTGGAGTAAGTGTGAATTTGTGTTCCTTCAGTTGGGGACTGCATACCTTTCAGAATAAAATAATCAGAGAGTACAATAGGTCAGACAGTTTTAGGGTAGTTCCATAGTGGGATCTGTGTTGTTTCATTTTGTAACTCCCAGCTGACTTAGTATAGAAATAAGCTGGTGTTATAAGAATTAATTCGGTGTTGTCAACAATTATTGAGCATACTTCCAAAGTCCAGTGTATCTGAGTTGGAAACTGTTCTGGAGGAGAAAAAACAAACAAACAAAAAAAAAAACAATGCGCAGGCTCACTTCCGTCTGATTAATATCAGAATCGCCTGCTTTTATCTGTGTGAAGGTCTAAATTGGATTTCCATCCACATTTTTGCTTACACCCAACATCGCTAAATCCCACTATGCTGCCCAGAGAAACTGCAGCTTGATTGTCAGACAGATCGTCCACAATTAGCCGCCATTCACACATTCAACATTACAGACACAACCGTTGGGAAGGGAATGCTCGATTGTAGATCCTGCAGCCTCAGAAGATGAGTGAAAGCTTTCTTCTGAGTTGGGGCTGAGGGCGAGGTTTCAAAACTCACTCACAAAAACTCGGTCACCCCCCGTTTTCACAGGTGTAACGCTCAGTAATGGAGCCTTAGCTAAAAGCATGTCTAAACCATGTCTACGACAGCCGAACACAGTCAAGACAACAAACAATGAAATAATGGGAAAAAGTCTGAAAAATATATAAATATAAATGATGGACACGGACACACTCGGAACTGCCGGTCTTCTTTCTGCTTTCTTTTCTCTATCCCAATAATCAAAAGCATAATGCTATCAACAAGGAAGTGGAAAAACAATTAAAATGACAATTTCTTTCATGTTGGTGAGAGCTCTGACGGATCAGGTTTTAACAATTTTAACTACTTCTAAGTTGCTTTTCTCGTTTTTAAGTGGCACTTTATTTTATTTATTTATTTTCTTTTATAAAACCCTGGTTATTGTCATCGTCATTTTAACACAGAGGAATTTACTCGGTTAAAAAAAACTGATATGGCCGCCCTCGTATGGAAGCATATGTGCACCTTTAAGTGCAATTTGCAATTCAATTGGCAAAGTGGCAACTGAATATTTAAAATGGCAATTCAATGTTTAATTTTGTCATGTCATTTGAAAATGTAGTTTGCAATTGACAATTTAACATACAAATTGGCAATGGAATATTCAAAATAATTTTGAACATCATAATGAAAAACAAGAATTAAAATTGAATGGTCAATGTCATATTGTCATGGCATATTTGCACCTTTATTCAATTAGATATTCATTTGTTGGAATGTATTGAGGTATGTGTGCACTTTTAATGTTAAAATGGCAATGTAATTGTTAAAATGGCAATCCAATATTTAAAATGACAATTTAAAATGATAATTCAATGTTTATAATGGCAATCCAGTATTTAAATTGGCAATTTAAAATGGCAATTCAATGTTTAAATGGCATTTTAATTGTTAAAATAGTAATTCAATATTTAAAATGTCAATGCATGTGTTAATACATCAGCGGCTTCTCTTGGCATTGCATGCTGCACACGCGTTAAGTGCACCAAAGTTCAATTTGACATGCTATCTGTCAGGTCTCCCATCAAGGCGGGTCTTCTTTAACAGCGTCACTGCTGTGGCTGCCAGCTATTGGCTATTCCTCCACTGGAGATGCCCATCAACACAACCTGCCAGAACCAAAAGAACAAACAAACCAAACAAAACATAACTTTAACAATGTTACCGGCATAAGAAAACTGAGTTAGCAGTCTGCGTGAAGCGCTGGGACATTGAGCCCATACCAAGGCCTCATCTACGGAAGTTCCCGCCAGCGACCGGTGCCCGACCGGCAGTCTAAAGGCCGGTTTATGCTCACGTTGTCGGCGTCAGGTTGGTTATGTCGTCACCGTCGTAGGCTCGGTGCACACCTTAGACCTGACATGCAGCCGGCTACACGGACACAGCTGTGATGACTGTTAATATCTCTGATCCTGATGTGGCTGCTTTGTGGCCCAAAATCCTCAGAGACGCCACACAGGACTCATGAGGTGAGCTGGATGCACGTACACAAGCGGCACATTTATAATGTCATTTATAATGTCTCGTGCCAAAGACAACCAGCTGCAACATGCTCTTTATCATAAAACCCCTGTGTGCATCTTCCTGCATGTAGACTCATTCATTCAGCACAATGCAAAGCCCATCCAGAGATTTACTGTCCCATTAGTTTTGCAGCATTTTCTGTATATGTGATGACGATACCGATGGGAAAGTGATGGTGCAGGGCTCTGCTTCCTGCTGCTTTAAAAGGTAATAGTGCAGCAGCAGAATAGATAAAAAGGATTAAACATATAACATGTTTCTGTGAATGTGGTCTGTGTTTCATGCCTCATGAATATTTATGCACTTGGTGCCATAAACTCTGGAAATGTGTGTAAGTGTGTGTATGTGTAGAAATGTAGGGATGAAAAATGCTGCATCGTTTGCCTGGAAAAGGAGAATAAACCAGAAAGGAGCCACCTTCTCAGGCTTATCTCAGCTGGTTTGCAACTGGTTTTGTTTTCATTAAAAACCAAAGGTGGAAAATAAATGAAAAGTCCAATGTGTAAGGCCTGCATGGACCGGACTGGACCCGCTAACAGCAGTCAGTAACAGAGATGACCCCACATCTCTGCAGGATGAGGAGGTTGTGATATCAATAACAAGTAAATCCACAGTAAGAATTTGCAATACCGATACTGATACTTTTTGCTCGAAATTTCTAAATCATTTAATGATTTGTCCTTTAAATATTGGTCATAGTTATGATATAATGAATAATGAATAATTTTTAAATTAACAATCTGAAGGTCAGAACAGAGCATTTTGTTAATAAACAACATAAAATATCATCAACAGTGTAATAAAATATAAAACAAAACAGTTTTATTCCCACTGCCATCCTGAACTCTTGCAGATAAAAACACTTATCATGGACAGAAAAACTACTTGATGTTAATGTTGGAATTGTCTCTGCATGTTTGTATGTTATGTATCATATGTCTATAGTCTAATTTTGTCTTCATGTTATATGTGGGAACCTGTACAGAACCCTGCTGTACTGAAAACAAATTCCACCTGCTTGCAGTGTGGTCATTAAAGAAAAATTCAATTCAATTCAAACTATCTGCGGTATTCTCTTCTAAAGTTCCGAGGTACCGATACTGATTCTAGCCTTGGTATTGATGGCACGTAATATTTTCCTCCTTCAGTAAAAAGCTTGAAGATGCGCGTCTGGTTTAAGGCTGGAAAATCTGTTCCAGCACGCTACATTTAGATGGATGGATGGATGGATGGATGGATGGATGGATGGATGGATGGATGGATGATGGATGGATGGATGGATGGATGGA
>JBAMHT010090490.1:0-11998 GCA_037177075.1 Craterocephalus fluviatilis | reverse complement strand
ATGTTAAACAAAAGATGCAAGGCCTATTTATTTATTTATTTATTTCTTCCTATGGAATAAAACACGTCTACAGTTTTACTCTCATGCCCCTCTCAGCTGCAAATCCAGCGTCGTCAGCAAGTTTAAAGCAGAAATGGTGACAGAACTTTATGTGGACAGTTTCTGCAACACGTTTTCTGAGCACTGAGGTGTTTTATCGCCCAAATTCTCCAAATGATGCAGGAGACGGAAACTCAAACCAGCCTCTAAATGGTCAATATGTAGGAAATGAAACTCATGGCAAAGTTCTGATGCATTCAATGCAGCTCAGAAATTACAGTTCTGACCGTCTACCTCTCACAATGATAAAGTCCACTTAAAAGATCAGGATTAATAATATTTAAAGTCTATGTGGGTTCTTTAATAAGTCTTATAAAAAGATATAATTGCTATATGAGAATTATAGGCCAATTTAAATATCTTGTTTAAAAATCAGTATAATTTTATTTTCATCTTTATTTAAAAAAATAGTGTCTTTAAGATTTCAGACTTTAGGACACTCATTAAGATTTTATATAATAATATATATATATATATATATATATGTATATGGGGAGGTAGTGATACATTGAAAATCGATTCAAACTGGTTTAAACAGGTCCATGTAGAGAAAGGAAAATCGATTTGCATGCAATGCATCTATGAAATTAATTGAGATGACATTCAAAAGATGAACAAAACCTCTTTTATTCATAAAAAGATTTGTGATAATTTCCATATCTATAATAATTATTTGTTTAGTGTAAAGTTTTGTTAGTACAACAGGAAATAGAAGGTCACAGTTTTAAACAAGGGAGAAAAGGGCAAATATACGAAAAAGACAATTTGGCCATAAAATAACTAAAATTAACTTTGTTGGACAAAAAAATCGTAAAAATCGAAATTGAGAACTTAAAATCGAATTGAACTTAAAATTGAATCGTGGCTTGAGTGAATCGTTATATATAGAGAGGTAAAAATATATATTATAAAGATGACATTCTTCAAAAGTTGCTGTAAATATTGATCAAAGTTAATGAATAATTCTGTTAAATGATCAAGCTCTAATTTTTAATACAAATAATCAGGATTATTATTATTTTTGTGATAATGGGGCAGCCCTGCTTTCAGACTGAAACCCTTACACGTTTTTCTACGCTGCTCACCTTGAAGCGGTCTTTCAGGATGAAGATGAGCAGCTCAAACGCAGCTCCGACCCTGAAGGGCATCTGGTAGAGGATCTCCTCGCGGCCCCAGCGCTCCTTCTGCAGCGTGTTGCAGACAATGCACGACTTTTTTAATCTCGGGTTGAAATGAAACGCAACGTCGGCCCGCGGCTTCACGCTGCTGCCGCGCGTGAAATCAACCTGGAATCTGCAAGACAGAACAGCAGAGATTAGGGCTAGGCAATATATCGAGATTTTCAAATATATCAAGACTTTGTCACACGAAATATAAAATGAGGGAATCTCGTTTATGTCGAGTTAGCTTGTTCCGAGTTAAAAATATCTCCCTTTTTGAGCATTTCTGCACAACTGTATCCTTGTTCTGATCATTGAAAGTTATTTTGTATTATTTTAATAAACATCTATTTTAATTTCAGTCAAATATTTTAATGCACATGTGCTTCTGATCCTTAATATAAGGCTGTAAATTTGAACCGTCTCTTTGGTTACTTGACCAAAAAAAACTTATTTAGATATATATCATATATCATGATTAAGTGAAAAAATGATCGAGCTATAAAATTATGTCCATATCGCCCAGCTCGATTACACAGACATGAACGAAATCAGGAAGTCTGAAGCTCTAAACCGTCTCAGACTCTACAGCATCTCATTCCAACATGTCACATGTAGATATTTCAGGGTTTTTCTCACTTATCACCGTAACTTAGATACCTGGCGGGATTTTCTGGGCATTTTTTCCATATTTACAACCTTTATTTAAATAAAAAACTATGGATGATAATCAAGAAACTCCTCTTTCTCACCGGTCAGCATCAGATGGCGATGAACCTTGGATGAGAACCATTTCCCCAGGCACCAAACCGCCCAGAATCGTCCCGGCAAAGGGGATCAACTGTGAACACACGATCAGAAATATCACTTACATGTCAGGTTACAGTTACAGGAATCCTTCAGCCTCCTGGGAAGCATCATCTATGATACAGTTTAAACCTGTTCTGCCTTAGGTTAAAGTCCCGAGACTGTAAACTCATACAGAAATACAGGCCTTAATGATTATTACTTATTATTTATTCACCAGGGAAGGGGTTCATGTTTAAACAGATGTCAGGGTTATTTAATTTTTTTTTGTTTTACTATGTAAAGCACTTTGTGTTGCCTCCGCATGAAAAGCGCTTTATAAATAAAAATGTAATTGAATTAAACACTTACATCACAAACTGGGGTAAGATCGGAATAATCAGCAAAAAAATGGGTCTGAACTTTTAAAATATGAGAGTCACGAGCCTGCAAACCCTGAAGGTCACGAGAAGCCCAGGAGCTGCTCATCTGCTGCTGTTTGAGCCACAAAGATAAACAATAAGTTGAAGCGACTCTGAAAACGAATATAAAGCCGGAGGAATTGACTTGAGTTTCTGTGCTCTTAACTAAGTTTCCACCCCAAACATCTATGTTACAACTTAATTTTTAATTTTATTTTATTTTGTCTGGAGTTAGTTTCCTACTTATACGTGCCAATCATTTTCTTGTAGCGTCACTAAACTTCAATGAAATGGTCCATTTCTAACGGTCTAAACCAAGTTTCCATTACACCAACCAGGATTGAGAAGACTAAATAAATTAGTAACAACAGAAAATAAGAGACTTAGTGTTTTACATGCACATTTTACAAAACATATGTTTTGCTTTTACGACGGTAAGCTAACATGCTAGCTAATCGGAAACCCGGTGACTTAAATTTAAAAGTATGTTTAAGTTAAAAGTGACAGTGAAAGTGGGTCCAAACTGATCAAAGTGAGAAAGAAAAACAAGACGAGCTTCTTACCGGGTTTGAAAACACTTGTCTCGGGTTGGAAATCGACATTTTCGACGTGTAAAAAACAGACCTGCGGCTCCTTATTGTTTACTTCCGGCTTCTACGTAAACCCGGATGTTGCGTTCAAGTAAAGGACAAATCTTCCCAGGTCACAACATAAAAACAAATCGTTTTAAAAGTCATGTACATGAAAGTGGGTGTTATGCATATTAGATTATTTTAAATGGTCACTTTAAGTAATGTATGATACAAATGTGTTATCTTTTATGAAGTATGTGTGTAAAGACAGTCGTAGTTCATTTCCCGTGACGTCACTGTCCACTACTTGTGCACTGAGATTGAAATGGAAAAATTGTCCCGTGGTTCCAATGATGATGGACCACCACCCAGTTTCTGAGTAAAACAGTAATTTATAGCATTGTATATACACAACATATTCAATTTATATACATATAATGTATTATATACACACACACACACACACACTGCTTTTATAGTTCAAATGATTATTTTAAAAGGTAAACCATCCACTGTGGCTGTTTGAGGTATATCAACGCACACAAAGAAGAAAAGTAAACCTCAATTCCAAAAAGATGTTATTGTTTACAGGTTTAATGTAATCACAGACTAGCTCTACAGACGGGGAACATTTAAGCTTTAAGTTACCAAACCCACCAGTAAGGATCCCAGTAATGACGCTTCAGAACTACTGGTCAGATTTACTAAACTTCACAGACACCCTGTTTAGGATCGGTGCTAAATTTAGTCTTTTCAATGCTGCATTTATATTTGTGCTGGAAAGTTGAGTCCATGTTAACTGGCAAGTACCAAAAGTAGCTGTAAAATTCAGATGAAAACCATGTTGGTTCTTTACTTCAGTTTTTGTGTCAAAAAGTCAGTTTTAAAGAAAATAAATAAAATAAAAAAAGAAGTTTTTAAAACCTGTTTTAGAACCTTTGGAGGTGGAGGAATCAGACAAAAGACCACTTCTATGCACAATGAGGTTTTATTAAAAAAGCCCCCCCTCCACAAACTAACATCTGTACAAATTTTATACAAACTTAAAAACAAGCAAAAAACACGTTTATGTACAAAAAGAGAAGTCAGGTCCTGCTGCTGCAGTTTGATTCACTCCAGCCGAGTCAGACTGGAGCCGAGCTGCAGTAATCAGATTACCTGAAACTGTCAGTTCATTGCACTTTGTTCACTGCAGGTCTGGTCACATGACCGTGTTTGTGTGTGTTCAGAAGTCAGCGTCCAGCCTGAAAGTGTTGTCTGTGGGGCCCGACATCACGCCCATCCGCTGGTACTCGCCCACCCGCTTCTCAAAGAAGTTGGTCTTTCCCTCCAGAGAGATGTTCTCCATGAAGTCGAAGGGGTTCTCCGCCCGGTAGATCTGCGGGGAACAACAGGACAGGTGTGTAAGTACGCCGTTACCTGCACAGAAAACATCTGGAGCAACAGCTGGTGGGTTCAGTCCGGCGTCTGTGTCGCGCTGCTGCCGGTCTGACGGCGAACCACACGCTCCCGCCAGCCTCTGCATCAGCGCTCAGCCCCCATCACCGGCTGAGGTCCGTACCCCTGCGCCTCTCATCACCACACACCCGGGAAACGATGCCTTCACTGACCGCAGGCGATGCGCTTACCTTGGAGAAGCCGAGCTCCAGCAGCAGTCTGTCGGCTACGAACTCGATGTACTGCTTCATCATGTC
Source organism: Craterocephalus fluviatilis (assembly GCA_037177075.1). Lineage (NCBI taxonomy): Eukaryota > Metazoa > Chordata > Actinopteri > Atheriniformes > Atherinidae > Craterocephalus > Craterocephalus fluviatilis. The sequence continues at coordinate 7,265 of JBAMHT010090490.1, read as the reverse complement.
GCAGTTCATCCCGATGAGCTTCACTGGCAGCGCGTCGGTCAGGAACTCCTGCAATCACACACACACAGATTAAAACCAGCGACAGCAGCAGGAAAAGCAGCAGAGCCTCCACAACCCACCTGCTCGATCTCCACGGCGTTCTTGATGATCCTGACGACGGTCTCTGAGGACGGCTTATTCAGCAGGTGTTTGAACATCAGACAGGCGAAGTCGCAGTGCAGACCCTGAAGGCAACACACAACTTTAGAAGTCTGAGCAGGAAAACGGGGACGGCGCATCGACGCGCTTCGTTCCCGGCCGTAAAGCTGGAAGCAGCCCTGATGTTCCTCCCACACGACTGCAGCAGCCTTTCAGACGCCACAAAGTCACCATGAGGCTCGTTTCATGTTTAACAGGAGTAATTGCTTCTCCGCATGACTTTATTCCATACAGACTCCTCTGATTTATCATATTAAAAAGCATTTATTTCCACTGGTGCATTCAAGAGTTTGATTTTATAAACACATTTATATTTATTAGGGATGAAGATATTAAAGTAATTAATTTATTATAATAATTGTTTCTTGATTGATTATCAAAGGAATGCAACTTCTGAGAAGCTTAATTTCACTCTCAATCAACAGGCTCCTTTCTACAAAAATGCAAATTATTTTCCTTAATAAGGATTTATTCTTAACAGCAGGAACATATTCACACATGGAACAATTTAAACACAGATTATTATTTTTTATAATTATTTTTATAAATGTAATAAATTAAATTATGTCTAACAGCTTCTTGCATTGAGGAATTCTGGCACCAAGCGCCCCCATGTGGGCTGGCGAGGAATTACAGGCTCAAAATGATTATTTAAAATAGATTAATTGCAATTAGAATAATTTCTTATCAATGATTAATTGATTATCGTTTGTTTGCGTCCCTAAATGTTCCTGAGTTCATATTTCACATTAGCTTTGAAGTAAACAGAAGCAATGAGGGATTTTCATTTAAAAAAGTAAAAAGTTTAAATAAAAAGCAGCAGAAACTAAAGGTGTCAGACAGAAACATGTTGGTACGGCCGTCCCTACAGGAACCCAGCTTCATGCAAACATCACGCTGTGTGTGTGTGTTTCTGTGTGTGTGTGTGCGCTCACCTCGTCTCTGCTGATGAGCTCGTTGCTGAAGGTCAGGCCAGGCATCAAACCTCTCTTCTTCAGCCAGAAGATGGCGGCGAACGAACCAGAGAAGAAGATTCCTTCCACGGCGGCAAAGGCCACCACGCGCTCTCCTGAGGGATGGATTACAGCTGATCAGCGTCGGGACGCGGCGCGGCTTCCTGTGTGATGTCACAGGGGGCGGGGCTTACCGTAGGCGGCGTTCTTGTTGCCGATCCAGTTGATGGCCCAGTCGGCCTTCTTCTTCACGCACGGCAGAGTCTCGATGGCGTTGAACAGGTATTCTCTGAGGGTCATTGAACGCACCGTCAGCCAGAGGAGAGAGCGGCGGAGAGCGGAAACGGACCAATCAGAGAGCAGCTCACCTCTCTTTGGGCTCCTTGATGTAGGTGTCGATCAGGAGGCTGTACATCTCCGAGTGGATGTTCTCCATGGCGATCTGGAAACCGTAGAAGCACCTGGCCTCCGTTACCTGCACTTCCTGTGTGAAGCGCTCCACCTGGAGGTCAAAGGGAGGAAGACGATGAGGAGACGGGGCGACCCTGAACACACCGCTGAGCGATGAAGGAGCAGCAGCGGCTTCCTCACCAGGTTCTCGTTGACGATGCCGTCACTGGCGGCGAAGAAGGCCAAGACGTGGGAGATGAAGTAGCGCTCCTCATCCTTCAGAGTCTCCCAGTGCTGCAGGTCCTTGGACAGGTCCACCTGCACACACACGGGCCTTTACCAGCCATACCCAGCTACACAACACGGGCAACACCACAACTTCCTGAGTGCGCCGCGTTTCTGTAACTTCACCGCAAAGATTAAATGTAAACATAAATAGTCTGCAAATCAATGTTTTTCAGCTTTTATATTTGTTTAAAGTTTGCTGATCAGGATTTGCAGCTGCAGAAAATGCATTTAAATACAAAAAATAACTCTGAAAGTAAAGTTTCAGAGCTTTTTCCACACTTTGTGGCTATTTCTGACCTTTAAGTATCAGCTGACCAAACAAACTTAGGTCCACTATCTTTTATTTGTGTTGAACCATAAATAAATTCAACACATATCCATTTGGGGGATGGGCATTTGGTTAAATGGTCTTAATTATCAGGAGAAATAATTGATTAATCATTAATATTTCTATATGTTAAAATTCTATATTTATAACTTGCATGTAAATGACGTGAAAGTTGGCAAAAACTAGGATGTTTCCTTATGGGAGTTAAATGAGATTTATTTATGAATTATAATGAATTAAAATACAAAAATATCTTGAGTAAAATCATGCATCTGTTTTTAGTACATAAAATGTACTGGTTCAACTTTTATGTTGAATTACCTGAATAAAAACTTTTACTGCAATCTCATTTCTAATTTACCCAGTAGTACCTGTACACCTCCAGCTGGGACAGAAAGTGTTTGGCCAGTAGCATTAGCATGTAAACATTTTAATGGTGGATGTCACACTTGTGTTCATGTAGTTTGATTTGTCCCTACATCCTGTGCTGTGCTAACACACAGTGAAAGTAAAGTTTAAAAAGACAATCATATCGCAATTTTGGACCCCCCCCCCCTTTCAGAGTTTGTCCTCACTTTGTGGCTATTTGACCTTTAAGTATCAGCTGACCAAACAAAAGTCCACTATCATTCATTTGTGTTGAACCATAAATAAATTAAACACATATCCATGTTAGAGATGGGCATTTGATTAAATTCTTAATTGATTATCATGAGAATTAAAGACCAATTAATCATTAATATTTCTATATATTAAAAATATATAACTAACTAAATAAAGTGAAGGTAGGCAAAAACTAGGATGTTTCCTTATGGCAGATAAATGAGATTTATTTAACTTTTACACTAGAAAATATGCACTTAAATGCAACTTCAGCACCAGGTTAAAGATGCATTCAATTAATTGATTAAAATGTTAATGATCGATTAATTGACCGTTGATTGACTCTGCCAATCTATAATCCATATTTTAATTATGTTCATATATTGCCTGGATTCTCCAGAATGTATTAGCAATAGTTAGGAGCAACAAACAGCCCCTTGTTTCCTCTTCTAACCTGGGGGGAACTAATGTTTGTAGTAATAATGTTTCATTTTGGCTTTAAAAATTCTCGCCAATTACTTTTCTGCTCTCAAGTCCATAAAAAACAAAAACACCAGCCTTTAAACCGGACTAAAGGCTGAAAGGCTGCTAGCTTGTATCTGTTATTTACCGTTTGCCGCCCGGACCTTTTTTCAAGACGGACAGATAGTCTATCCTTAAATAAAGGTCCGGGTGTTCCCGGTTTAAACATATTTTTGGCAGAATAATGAGCTGGGCCACATGGAGGTTGGTTCTGGGCCGCATGTGGCCCGCGGGCCGGCGGTTGAAGAGCCCTGCTTTAACACAACATGCCTACCTCCTCCGCTGTCCAGAAGGACGCCTCTGCTTTCTTGTACATCTGCCAGATGTCGTGGTACTGGATGGGGAAGATGACGAAGCGGCGAGGGTTTTCCTTCAGCAGCGGCTCCTCTTCCCCCCCGGAGACGCTGCTCTTCTTCACCGCTTTGGGCTGAAACATTGAAACAAAAAACAAACATAACAAATAAATATTATAACAAATAAACATCTAAAAATAAGTAAGAGTTCAGTGATGACCGGATACACTTAGGTCATGTTCCTCCGTGTTTACGCCTATATATAAAACAAAGAAAAGCACTGATGTATCCTGAAGTTCTGTTCGGTTTAATAGATGCATAATGAACATTAAAAGATCAGCTGATCGATCAATCACCGATGCATTGATCATGTCTGATGATGCGCGTGAGCGGTACAACAGCCGACTATGCGCACTTTGTTGGCGCCACATCCGCAGTTTAGGCGCCACTAGCTGTTCTAATCCATTCATCACCAACTTTTGGAATAAATTCAGTCCGGATTATTTAAATAACTAAATTCAGCCCGGATCGTTTTAATAAACTCACCGCAGCCTCGTCGAAAATCCTCCGCGCCGTTTTGGACGCCAGCACGCGGCTGCTGTTCAGACTCGGAGGCTGAATAGAAAACAAAGACCATAAAGGAGTTTAAAGAGATGTTTTATCGATAAAGACCATTATCGATAAGCGCCGTGTTGAATCTTTAATGTTACAGCTTTCTACACTCACCGTGTTTTCTTTGTCCAGCGACATGGTCATCATCTGGGTGTTCAGAGTATTTTCGTTCTTGACAGAAAGAGAGCGCGCGGTCATCATCGTGATTTTTCTCTAAATTAACGAGGATACAATTTTAAAAAAAAATAAATAAACAGATGAATAAAATTAAACTAAGAAACAGCAGAGCGACGAGAAAGCAGCTGGAAGTGAAGGCGCAGAGAATGAAGCGGCTTCTGCTCGCAGCTGGTCTTTTTATTGAAATCTTGGCGCTACAACTGAGCTGACCAATAGAAACGCAGCTTACAGAGTCCCTTTAAAGTGACGCAGCGACGGAGCCAATCAGATGAAGAGCGGCGCTCACGTGACTATAAGACGACTGCGGGAAATTCAAATGATTTTAAGTTACGAAACTGGCAACCGATAGTGTTACAAAACGTAAAAATCTGTGCTTATGCAAGATCGAAAATTTCAATCGGAAACGCATTTGTTCACGTAAAAGCTTTTATACTTAAATCCTAGAAAATGTTAAATATTTAAGTAATTCAAAATTATATTTTCGAGTTAGTGACTTTGGTTATAAAGTGTACATTTGTATCGCAAAATTAGAAAATCATGCAAACATGTCTAGGAAATATCTGATTATATCGTTTCAAACTCAGACTGAAAACGTAGATTGCAACTGGGAATCTTCTCAAAACATATTTCTTTATTTAATCTAATATTTTTGTCCCCAGCTTTTATTTAAAAGTCGTAAGTTGCATTGTTTATATACCACTACCGCGCTTTCTGTTTGCTGTCATTGTTCGGTGTTGTGACAAAGAGTTAGCGCCAAATGTAACTTAACACAACAAAAAGTTCTAATTTAATAATTATATATATATAATGTGCTATTTTAACGTTTATGAATTTAATTTCAAACCTTAGTTATACATATTCATGTTAAACCTAAAACTATCGGTCATAAAAACGGGCAGAAAATGGACCTCATCACCAGTATGTGACTTTATTGTTATTTAAACATTTTAACCCGGATTTATAGGCTGGAATATACTGTGTGGCTCTAACTGCAGGTTTTCTACCTATATTTTACCGTGTTTCAGGTTCTGAAGCAAAAACTTTCCTCTTATTTCCAGCGGTCTTTCAATGCAACTCTCCCTTCGCAGCTGGTGAGGTAACCTGGCAACTGTTTCCAGGTTACTTTCGAGGCGCTCTCTGATTGGCCGCTGCGGCAGACAACGACATATAATGTTCGTCTTTAAAGAGTAGCGCCATCTAGTCACCGAAAGAGTGAACTACTTTGCAAAAAGTTGATCTTTTTATCATTTTGATGACGAATACGTTTTAAATATGTATTGAGTTTTTAGTTTGTCTGGATGAATTTTAAACTGCAGCTAACAAACAAACAAACGTAACATTTTCAGATCCTAAAAACGAATAGATTTATAATAAGTATGTCAATGTATTTATTTTAAACATCTGAAAAAAACAAATTAATAATAAAACATTGAAGAAAAGAAAATCAAACAAATAAACTTAATTATTGTATAGTTTATTCATTAACTTAAACTATATGTATACACTACACGTCATTCGACACAGCCATTAAATTGGAACGATAATAAAGTATTTGGGCTTTTTAAGAAATAATCTGATCTTCTCTCATGCAGTTGCTTCAGAGATTTAATGTTTATTTGATTGAAGTCAGGACTTTTTAATCACAAATTTAATCTAAAAAGCTTCAGATGGCTCATCATTCTGGCGACCCTAACATTGAGGACATTTGATGCAAGAATAAAAAATCCTGATAAGAAAACACAGGGTACCCAGATTCCAATAAACTTGAAAATAAGAAGAAAGTTTGAGTATAGAGTTTTAATTCAGAAACACAAACAACAAAAACAGAAAAATAAAATGAATTTTTAAAAAGACAAATACTTCTGAAGTTCTGGAGAATTTCTTAGTAACCCAACTGTGGAAGAAATTCCAGGTTCTATCTTCCCCTCTGATCAGATCATGCATTTTCTAAGCCGACACTAGATGATCTTTTTCTCAGACCTCACTGTGAGTTCTGTGTTATACTATCTGAATTTCTAACATGACTTTAATCTTTAGGGCTGATCAAACCACAAGTAGATAAGGAACAGTTGGAAGAAAACCATATCTCAACTTATCCAAGGAACAGTAATACTTATCATTTCTCCCAGCTACCAAAGGACTCTGCTTTAAAAGAATCCCTCGCTGAACTTTGGTCAAAACCCCTTCAGAGCTCTTCTTCGTACAGCTTCTCCAATTACAATTGCAACTTATTTCACTCTATTTTCAACCTATTTATTTTATTTTATTTGAGTAACCTTTGTTAATCCTTTTCCACCTCATCCAGACTCTTTCTGATCATTTATTTTTGCTTCAACACAACCAAAAACGCCAACTCAGTACAGATTGCATCTTGATCTCTTTCTGCCGTGAAAATTAAAAATCTCTTCTCTCTTAAAAGAACACGGCAGCACTGCTTAAATTTACAAAGATGTGTCTGAACAAACCACAAAATCCAGTAAAGCAGTTTGAACATCTCAGCACGGCGGTGGAGGGATGATGATCTGGGCTCATTCTGGAATTACCGGATCTGCATCTCCTCTTCTACCTCTTTATGTTCTTCACATATATTTCATGGAAAAAACTGTGGTAGTACTGAATCTATACAGTAACAGTGATGATTGACATTATTTCTCTGTGCTATGTTCATAATGTGGATGAAATTTAAATCTTATAATAAAAAACTAAACTAAACTTTCGCTGAAGTCCCACTGATGAAATCCTGCAGCAGTGAAAGTCCAGTCAGATTTTTAAAGAGCCTCTTATGGATCTTTTATTTTAAAAATATTTTGACATGAAATGAACAAACAGTTTACATAAAGAGTGCACAAAAAACTAATTTGGCCTTTTTTTTTTTTTTTTTTTAACCTGTCTTTTCCAACA